>JAWLRI010000763.1:3183143-3198333 GCA_034781795.1 Crypturellus tataupa
TGTGTATTTTCATACATTTGTATACTCATATAATTGGCAACAACCAATTCATCTTCCCATGGACAAAATTTCTTCATAATCTCATGTTTTTAGCTTGCAGCTGATGAATGATAATTTGATTATAAGAAATTATTATCTATGACCAGATGTAGCTCTAGGTACTTGCTGCCTACATTTCCTCTTCCCAGTTTTGAAACTTCTCCAAGGCCTTAGTTTTAGCAACTTGTGATGATTAATATTTTTAACTATTTACAAGTAGCATAAAATAATTTCTTTCAATAATTATGTTGTCCAAAGTTATAAGAAGGGAATAGCTATCAGTTACCTCATCATAATCTCTTCTATATGCTATTTATTTGTTATAGGCATGTGGTATGGTGTAATGTCTTTCATGTTATTTATGGCAAATTTAAAAGGAATGTAACTAGCAAAGCTTTCAAGTCAACCCTTTTCCTTTAATGTATTAAAGGAAGTACTGGGTGTTAACTGTGAACAAGTGATTTATCACATTTTACTGTAGCTGGGGATTTATCCTGGGAAAGCCAGGATATATTCATGGATGCATCTGGAAATTCCGTGTTTCTTCAAAGTTTTTTGACTATAATCTTCCATAAAATTTATATAGCATGTTAAAATTCCTCTCCCTAAGATTACATTTTTCTTTCTTTTTTTTAAGTGCCAGAAAATGCTGAAAATGAAGGAGATGCCTTATTACAATTTACAGCAGAATTTTCTTCAAGGTAAGCATAGCCTATTGACTGTAAGAGTAAAAATAAAACAAATGTACATATTTCCCTATGTAGGCATACAAATTTAAGCATAAAAATCCAGTCTTTCTAAGCTAACTTGGTTGAGACAATTTAGGAAACAATATTTTTCAGTCCAAGTTAAAGCGGCAGGTTCTTGCCTAACTTAATTTTCCATTACTTAATTATGTCCAGAAGCATTTGAATTGTATATAGCCATTTTAATTTGGTATATGGGAGTAGAAAAGCTGAAGTTGATAAATATTGAAAAAATATATCTCATTTATAATGATTTTTAATAAGATTTTTCTCAGTGATAAAGTACTTGGACAGTCATAAATCAATACTTTTTAAAAATACAGAACTGCTGCTTTTCATACCTTTATAACTCCGAATCATGCATTGTTAAACAATTATCAGATAGGTTGAAACTGCTCAGCAGCCAGAAACTCTATATTCTACAAACTAATGCAAAGTTTGTCTCTATATATATATATTTCTGTATGTATGAGATCCATTATTATGCAATATAATAACCTCTGATTAACCTTTAAAACTATAATAAAGAGAAGCAATAATTTATGGTGGAAAAAGTATATAGAAATTCAAATGTCTATTTATGTAAACAATTTCTCTGTGATAAAATGCATAAGGCAGCTATTAGTTGGAGCTTTTGAATGTCAGGAGACGTATAGCTGTTAAAGGGCAGAGGGGAAGTATTTAGAAGTGTAGTACTTCAGATTTCTAAGGTTTTAGCCCAATGCATCGCATTAAAAAAAAATGTGAGGAGCTAGAATGTTGAAATTATTTATTTTCATACGTTTTATTAACTGCAAATTTTATCTCAAATAGATATGGGGACTGTCATCCTGTGTATTTCATTGGATCATTAGAGGCTGCTTTTCAAGAAGCCTTCTATGGAAAGGCTAGAGATGTAAGTGTGTATTAACATTACTTTATTTGACTTAGAGGAAAACTACTGTAAATGCTGTATTTTATTTTACAAAGGTAAACAAGGTTTTGGAGTGCTCTTTTTATTGTAGTACACAGTTACACTCTCTTAGTTGGCTGGCCAAAGAATTTACCCTGAATATCATTGAAATGATAGTGAGTATCTCATGCTTTCTTAGCTAGTCAGGATCTGTTTTTATTGGAGTCCTTGAGTCATTGAAACTACTTCTTTTTTTTTTCCTCTTATTTTTCTTTTCTTCCTGAAGTAATGCTGTCATAATGCCAGATAACACTGTCTGGGAATCTTGTGGTTGACAAGTTCAAAGTTTCATGTTGGTAACTTGTTGGTCATGAGGGATGGCTAAGGAAATTGTAATTTTAAATTGAAATGTCTCTGAAATACATTACTGCTTATTTCTTTATACAACCTTTATTTGCCAAGTAGGTTCCAGTATTAAAGTTTTATTATTTAGGTTCTCTGTCCTTCCAGCCAGACATCTCAAGTTTCTGTTATTCCATGCACAGTTGTCAAATCAGTATTTTAATAAAATTAGAATGGGAATAGTTTATTTAAGTTTTGGTGACTTGAATTCACTAAAGAGAAACCCAACCCCCTGCATAATTAAGCATAGATAAAGCTGAAACACAAACAAGAAAATTATGCTGTTTAAATTTACTTTTGTTGCCTTGATAGATATTTGATTTCTAAATGAAGAATGTTTTAGTTTCCCATAGTTACTTGTATTGGAAGAAACAGAATGTTATGATAAGTATGATTAAGAGTAAGATTATGTAGATAAGTAAAATTATGAATCTGCACTAAATATCTTAACACTTACTGGATATATTGTGAACACAAAGAATTTTCTCATACTCAATTTGGTGGATCTTTTTATAACTTTATGTGGATTTCAGAACATAAATTGCTATAGAATAATACAGTGGGAAAGTATTCATGATAACTCATTAAACTAATAAAAAGTAAATTAAGAAAAATCAGATGATGAATTCAACATGAAAAATTCTTGAGTTAGGAAGTTCACTTTGTGTTATTTCATCAGAAATAGTTAATAGTTTATAATAACAGAAGAGCATCCATTACAAGCTTTCATGAATATTATTTTATGCCTACAAATCCATTTTTAATGCAATACAACTATTTAGTTTTTTAATTGTCAGAATAGTTCATGTGCTAGTTAGATATCTGAAATTCCTGTCTACTTACATTTCTGTCGTTTTGCAACCGTCTTCAGATCCTCCTCAGAATAATATAATGGATTTAGGAAAGAATTATTTTTATGTCTTTTTTCTTTAAATATTTTTTGCAAATACTGGCTTAAGTTTTGGAGCCCTCCCTTGTCCCCTAACTCGGACACCAAATGACATTATTTTATGGAGCATCTTATTTTTTTAAAAAAAAAGTATAAGCACCATTTGCTTTTACTGTATTTTTTGTTGCTCAAACATTTTCCATGCTGCCTCCTACAATTCATAATAGAGAAAAGTGATACTTTATGCTCTTATAATTCTGTTTTATAAAATATTTGGAAATGTATAGTAGTTAAGAAAAAGCTTAGGAGAAACTGCAACCTGTATGTCTTGTTTTCTGATTTATACAGTGTCGGGCACTTAATTTTACTAGGGCAACAAATGAGCTTCAGGCACCAGCATTCTTCACTTGAAGTGAGAAATTGAGTTCCAAGAGTAAATAAAAACAAGATTGAAGGTTTAAATCCTCTGCTAGGCTTTTTGAACTTATATACTCATTAAATGTTTATTGGAGTGGTGGGATTACGAAGGATTTGGGTAGCTTCATCAACTGGTATATACTTAATCACTAAGTAAAACACTACATTTGATAGAGTGTTTCTCACGATGCCACACTCAATCCATCTTAATGAAAACCGCTTCAAACTGATTTAATTTGAGAGCACTTGGCAGCCAGAGTGCTCAAAGATCTTAGCCTTTTCTTGACAAATTCTCAGTGCTGTCCAGAGCAGAAGGTGCGCTCTGCAGCTAGGTCCAGTGAGACAGCCACCAGTTTTGTTTTTAATCTGTGTTCTTGTGAATTTTTCCCTCTAAATAATCCGTTACATATGAATTTGAGGGCTTCTTACAGAAATATTTGGTTCTGGTTATATTAAGTAAAATCACTTATATCAGAACTACATTTTAAACACAGAATGTGGTTGAAATTCTTCTAAGAAAAATGGATGTTCTTCTGTTAAAGCACAATATAATATTCTGTGTTTCAACATGTTAGGAGAGTAATTTCGTAACTATTTAAGAAAATGCTACTTGAAAATGAATCTATAACCTTTTATAAAGTTGAAATGCTCCTGTTGCCTATGTTTAGCTTTTATTACCAGATATTTTTGTTTTGGGTCTCTATATAGGTAAGATTAATATTTATATATGATGAATGTCTGCTTTCCTTAAAAGCAGCTGCTTCCATGACAATGCTGGTTTTAGATAGGAAGAGTGGAGTGAGGTCAAATACAGCATTACCTTAAAAGACGTTTATCTCTGAACTTGACTCTAATAAATAAATAAATAAGGAGACATTCAAATAATAAATTCTGCCTTTGGGAAACTCGGCCTTTATTTATTGGTGCTAAAATTCTTCGACATGGCAGCTTGTGAAGCACCAACTTGCGTGACTAGCTGTGCTGTCGTGAAAATAACCACGTCAGATACCATGGAAGAAATGGAAGAATGGACTGTTTTTCCTGAAGTTTTTGGGGGCCTCTTGCAGCTGAAAGCAGTTTGCTTGTATGTTGTGTTTTGAAGCATAGGAATTTTAAACTAACTTAGATTGGTGTTACCGTAATCCTAGTACCTAATCTCTGCCTTGAATCTATTGCAGCTGTTTACTGAATTAATACTAAAGTATTTTCTTTTACCAGAGTTTGTTCACCTTCTCATTATTATAGGTGATTACTCCTCTTCTGTTTAGAACCACGGTAAAGAAACCTGCTTTACCTTTTCAGTAGCTCTTATTTTATATATCTTTCCCAGATCAACCTCTGCCTTTTCTTTCAGCCTTTCTGTTCACTGATTTCTAATATGTGAAACATCTCCCGTAGCACAGGTTGGTACTGTCCTCTCAACATATATTCCTGCATACTGAAAACAAACCATGTTTTTCTTCTCTTTCAATTATGTTTTTTTTAGATTCAAACTGAATAAACTGCTGATAAACTATCAGCAAAACTATTCCTGTCACATATGGGTACTTTATTTCCTGAATATCTATAAGGAAAAATACTTCTCGGCATGTTCAAATAAACCTTTTTTTCTTGTTTCTTACCCAATGATTTGCTGATTTTTTGCATGCAGCAGCAGAATATTTCTTCATACAGGACTTCCTAAATCATCATCTTTATCTGCATAATTTATAAAACTTTCCCTCACTATTATTTCAGTAATGAACTTACTACTGAAAAGAGATTCACGGAAATATAATTATTCACATTTGTGCCAGCACGGATTATAGAAGCAGTGTTGAGTACTCTGCAGTCTTCTTGTCTGTAACTGATTTTAGTGGTAAGCTGTGGGCTAGGTCCAAGCCAGCCTTAGGCACTGCAGCACCTGCTCTTAGGTGCTAGGATCTAGGAAGAGCCGGATTGAGTATCACTTGAGTTATGGTGCATGTGTTTCTAAGTAGTCAGTGGACAGAAAGGCAGTTTGGGTGTATGCTCTCTATCTTGTGCTTTAGGAGCCCTAGATGCTGTCACATGGGAGCCCAGGAAACTCTGTTTCTGTCAAGGGTAGTAAGTTTGGCAAATGGGTGATAAAGGCACCAGTTCCTGAACAATTTATAATTACTGAAGTCACAGATTTGGGGGGCAGATGCTGTCAAGCAAAGGATGGAAATGATGATATTCTTGCAGATTTTGTCCTTTCTTTCTTAATTCTGACCTCTTGGATTGTGACCATTTAGAATTTTGGGCTGCAACACACAAGCATGGTCCTCTTGTTGTGTGACTACAAACCCTTTATTCAACTTAATCCATCATATCTGAATAGTCTTGGCTCTGGTTTTCTCCTCAGTGTTTTCTGTACTTAAAATTCTATAGTGAAAGTTTATTTAGGTGGTCTAACACACTGTCCTCATTTTCCCCTCTTTCTGGGTTTATGGTATGTAGATCTTCTTTGGGTTTGTTTTTAATTGTTTATTATTCTTTGCATTACATAAGTTATTACAGATTTGACTGTTGAGAGTAAGCCCGTATTTGTTTCACTCATGTGTCATGTCAGATGGAGCTTTGGATAACAACACTTTTGTATTTTGTACATGACAAATATGTGGAACATTTAATGACTGTTGAATATTTTTTTAGAGTCTTAACCTCTTACATTTTGAGTATTTCTCTCTACCTAAAGCTTTGCTTCTTCAAATAAAAGTCAATAACTTTCTACCCTAAATATTGAAATTTATCTTAGCAATTTTTAATGGTTACTGTGTTGAATAAAAATAATTGGAGCCAGCAGTGTTACATTTATGGGTAGAAATTTTTTATTAAGGGCTTTGATATTCTCATTACGAAAAGGATGGATAGGAGTGCTCTTCTACTGTGATTTTATACTTCACTGTAATTTATTGTACATTTTAATTTCGGTAGTAAAGGCTTCTAAAGAATTTAGAATTTCCTATAGCAGTGATCCTGCTTTGATCCTTTTTCAAAGTGGAGTAAATTTAGAGGTAGCACCACGTGCTGGAGAAGGGTTACAGTCTGCCTAGGAAGAAAAGATTGCGGGTGTTGGAATAGCTGTGTCCAAGGCGACTGATCATAGGATCTCCAGGATTACCTTAGAGAGGTGGATCAGATCATTCCCTTCAAAGGCTTAAAGATGTGAAAACGTGTCGCTTTGTTCATTTAAATGAGCTCTCACTACATAAAACCAGGAAAAAGGAAGATCTTGATCCATTAGCTTAGGAATTTGAAAGAATATTCCTGTCTCTGGCAGATGTTACATAGTGAACGATTTTGTCTCAATCCCTCCTTGAACTCATGAGCTTGAGATTCAGAAATAACTGTGGTTTTGTTCACCCTTGCGACTGCACTGCAGTTCTCGTTCCACTCATACTTTTAGGTGTCAGTAACTTACTCATTTTATTAGGAACAAGCTGAGAAGCTTGGATATCCCATTACTTGGTCAGTGATTAACAGCTTGGTCTCTGCCTCTTATTACAAGCTGTATTTCTTTTGGCCTCAGTAGCAACTTTTCTTTCTTTTCTTCTGTTTCCATACAACATGCACCCGCTTTTCTGGAGCACCAACTAATGCAGAAATGGCCAAGCTGGTGGCTCAGTCGCTTTGGGACCTGGCAGCGATCTCGCGTGTGGGGCGAGCAGTGCGAGCGCTGCCCTCGCCGTCCTGCGGGTCCTGCCGGGTGCCACGGGCTGTCACCGTCCCCGGAGCAGCGACAAGGCAGCCCGTGAGACTCCACAGTCGGGTTGCAATGGGGATTTCAGAAGATAATGCTCAAGGGTGAGATTTTGGAAGGTGTTTAGAGAGCTAAGCTGCCAAAGAGTAGTTAGTGCCCCTTTCGGTTTGCCCTTGTTCCTTTGAGATCAACAAAACCTAGAGCTCTAAGTTCCAGCAGTATCTTAAGTCTCGTTGACATTGATGAGACTTTGACTCCTGACTGCATTTGTAAACCCAGACCCCAATGTCCAGCTTGGAAAATCCCAGTGTATGATCTGGATCTGCTCTTAATCCCCAAAATGTTCTGAAAAATGCATTTCTTGATGGTTTAAGTGTGTGAATGCCTTTAGGACTTGCAAAGGTATTCGGCACTTGGGACCTTTTCAGTGCGTCACACCATCCTAAGTTCTTCTCTACTGGGCTATTTTCTTCATTAAAATGTTATGCTAAGTACATTTCCCCTCCCCTTACCCCCCCGTGCATTTTTGAAAACACAAAAAATACAGGAGTTTCATTATTAGACTTCTGCTCTGGAAGTCAGTACAGTTCAGCATTTTAGTAGGGCTACTTTATTAGTGTTGGCGAGAAAAATTCCCAGTGTTACCTAGTTTTCTCTTAATTTTTCAAAGTCCTTGAAATAACATCTAGAAAACACCCTTTTTGTAAATATATACTGTTATAGGTTATGTTAGTGTTAATAAAAAAAAAAAAAAAGAACAAAACTCCAAGCTATGAATCTTTTACAATAATACATTTTTTTCCAAGCAAAAAAATACTTGTGACTTCTATTAAGATTTTTGAAAATCATATGTTTCGGCTTCTATCCTCCTTACTTTTTCTTTGTTTATTTGTTAGGCTTTTTAGTTTTGTCCTAGCAGGATGCCTAAGCCAGACCTTAGCAGTTTGGACAAAGTCTCAGCCCCAGGTACAGTCTGTTGGATATGAGGGAGTTTAGTCTGTGCATGCCGTGATTTGTTGATGCAACAAAAAAGCCACATTCACTTATAAGGCAGCTCCAGTGCAAACAGCCATTGTTTGTGTGCCTGTTTTGTTGACCAAAATTTGTCCCTAAACCTTTAAGCTGAAAACTGTACATATTTTGAAACATTCGCTTGTATGGAATCTCATATTTAACAGTTTCATGGGGTTGTTTCTTTGGAACTAAAAGTGTTTCTCAAGAGCCTTTTTTTCTACCCGCTCCCAGTGAAAAGAGGAGAGCAAAGCCATCCGCTTACCACAAAGCAGGGCCACCACAAAGGAAAGATTAAGGGTTTAGAGAGAGGTCAATGTGGGTTTTTCTCTAACTAAACACTTTCCTAAAGTTTCCTTGTGGAAAAAATAATGAAGTCATCTCAGAGTTTTTAAAGAATTTTTATTTCTTTTTCACCGTCTGCATTCGCTTGTCTTCTCAGCATGGATGTTTAATCTTTCTAGGCTTTGTGAATTGGTCCAAATGAATAAGTGGTGAGCTGTCTCTCTAGGAGCTAGAGGCTTATTCTAAGGCCCTAATCACTGAGTAAACACATCTTTGCCCTCCCTCTCTTACAACTGCTATATAATAGTCGAGATTCTAGCACAGTAACCTGGATATTGCAGGGATCGACGCTTTGAAATGCAGAATGGCTGATCCTCAAAAACAGACAGTGCCTGATCTTCCCCTGCCTCTTTCTTCTTTTTAAATTAAATATCACCACCGAAATGCTGTTTTATTGCTTGATATTGTGCATTAGTGCCCTGGATTTTCAAGTTTAGTTTCAGTCAACATTGTTGGCTGCACTTATATGGGACTCTGCATGTTAGGCTTATTAATGGCCCCTCCTGGCACATGTGTACTTGGGGCTGAAGAGCATTTAAATTAAATTAGACAAACATTAATGCAAATTACTAATCCCTTTCCCAAAGTCTAATCTTCAAGTGTACTCTTCTTTTTTAAACAGTCATTAAGTTTTATCCAAAGCCCGTATATAACGTATAGTCATACTTTTTTTTTTTTTTTTTTTTAAGAAAAAAAGTGCTCCTCAAAATTGAATTCCATGTCTCACTGTTTCAGTACACATCAGTATGTAGCTTTTGGTGTTACTTGTGATGAAGAGATTTGAAATGACTTGTAAAAAAATTCTGAGAACACAATTTATGATATTGTCTCTGACTAATTGCATATTGGGGGGGACAGGTGGGAAAAGAGGTGCAATTTTTGTAACTCTTCTGGATGGTGTTCATAATTCATCAAGGAACGTGGTCTCTCCCAGCTCCTTGTCCCTGTGTTTTTCTCAGTGTCCTCTTCACCTTTTGGTCTCGTGGGGTCGCTTTCCCCAGGTGGCCTGAGAATATCACAGGGACGCGATGTGGCCGTATGTTGCTGGCAGAGAAACCTTAACTACTCCGTGGCAGACTTCCAGGAGAACCAGGCCCGGGTTACCTGGATTCCAGGGGCCACCAACGTCACCTGCAGAAGGGACATCACATACGGGAGCAGCAGGATGAATTGCTGCCCGTGTGGGGACTTTGCACCTTTGCTCTCGGATGTGCCTATAAATGGGCTCGTGTAATAAGTATACTTAGTTGATTGTAAGTGTATTTGTTTAGTGTCCTGGATGCTGTTGTTTCAAAAGGTATTTTCCTTTTTCAGGAGAGTTTCAGTGGAATACTAAATATTATCTTTTGGGGGCAGTAAATTAAAACCAAACAAATATACATGTATATGAGAGAGTTTTACAGATGTAGATGGATGGGCCATTTTGCTTTGAAATCTGTTACTTTTTTTGCTCTTTTTCTTCTTTGGCATGTGCAGATTGAGAGGCTCGATGCACCCTGTAAGCCCTGCTGGATGTACTAACACCCAATTTGCAATTTTCAGCTCCGAAACAGCCCGAGGAAGCTTTCCCTGCTCACGTTTCCCCCTGTCCTTGCAGAGAAAGCTCCTGGCTATCTACCTCCACCACGACGACAGCGTCCTGACCAACGTGTTCTGCTCCCAGATGCTCTGCGCCGAGTCCATCGTCTCCTACCTAAGCCAGAACTTCATCACCTGGGCCTGGGACATGACAAAAGAAGCGAACAGAGCAAGGTAACACGGCACAGAGTGAGCCGAGCTCATCTCCACGCCTGCTCTGTGTAGCAGATGTTTTGTTGCCCAGTATTTATTAAATCTAAAAGCTTCGTGCTTGTCCTCAGCTGATGAGTGGAGCTGAGCTGTTTGACCCCGGTTGGGAGAGGGGCCCTTCTCCCTTTCATTATTCCTGTGTAGGAAAAACAGTTCAAGCAATTATTCCTCCTCTTCTTTTTGAGTTTATTTTTGCAAACATAGTTCTCATGTCTTCAACATTCTGCCGTAGGGTGCCGTGATATTATGGGACACTGTAGATACGTAGGTGTAACTGCATTAAAAGTGTCTGGGTATTCTTTTGGAATAATTACTACTGTTGTTGCTGGGTTTTAAAAATTATTTAATAATTTAATACCAAATTATTAATTTAACTTAAACTAGTTTAATAGTAAAAAACAGATTTTACCAAAAATTTGTTAATTCCCATGGAGTTTTATGACCTCCTCAATTTTCTTACAGAACATAGCCTTGGCAGTGTTGAGCATTTCAATAGATTTTAATAAGAAATGCTATCATGATTTTAGAAAGCATCTGATGGTCTCTCTTTACTGAGTTAAAAAATAAAAGCTGTAGATTCCTCCTCCGTGAAGACATCTCTCTCCTTTAGTTATTTAACAGTTGTTCATAAGTTACTTTAAAATAACAGTTATGTCTAGAAAACAGATCTTGTTTGGTTTTAACTTGGACTTCATCATTTATAGAGAAGACTGTTGCTTGCCAGAGTGGTGTTTTGGGTACATGACTATAATGATTTTTCTAAATTTTTAGTATAAGTAGCTGCAGTCGTTTGGTCTGGAAGAAGGTTCCCATTTTTTACATAACCCCATTGATTATTAAATGACTGAAAATGTAGATATGTGCTCCTTTTGCTCTATGGCTTGCTAGAAATTGGATTTCTTTATAGAGTGTTCATGCATTTATGTTTTTAAATATGTAGTTATTGTAAATATTTCTTTAAAGAGAGTGGTAAAGGAGACCAGAGCAATCTCTTTGCTTGGTAATATACTTTTAAAATGCCACTTTGTTGGTTCCCAGGAATGCCTAGCTCGACCCTTCTGCATCTTGTCCTTGCGTGAGTCAGCAGTTGTGTTCCTCCTTTTAATTACTCTCTGTTTATTAAGGCTCTCCTAAAATACGATGGGAAAAAAACAGCAAAAACAGGTTTTAAAAAAAGCTTTAAAAGGAAAATAAAAAGTATATTAAAAAAGAGAAAAGTAAGAGAGGAAAAGAAACATCTCAGCTCTTTCATGGGACCAGCTACGGACTGGAAACTGGCTTAAGTCTTTTGGTGTTGCCATTCACGGGCAGGACGGAGCCTCCTCCTTCCCTTTCATCCCCCAACGTGGTGGAGAAGGAAACACTCTCCAAACCATCTGTAGCGGCGCGGCGGGGCCGGTGACCTGCTGTTCCATTGTCCTCGCTGCTTTTTCATTCCCTGGTTTCCTTTATTTTACAATGACAAAAAATTGCAGTGTAGTTTCTTTTGAAAACCTGAGTTTTGAGGGCTTTTTTTTGCCTTTTTTTTTTTTTTTATGACTGACGATCAACAGCCATGTAATTGCTTTGTTGTGTTTTACTAAAGAAATCTATTAAGTAGCACAACTTTGATACACTAGTAATAAGAGTTTGCAGGTTCGAGAGACACCTGTGGTGACCAAAGCGACAGAAGCTGCTCGTTAGAAAGAGCCCGTACAGCTGTGTCCTATTAACTCCTTATGACACTTTTTAAAACACAAAATAAAGGGCTTGTTTAAGGCTTTATAGCTCCTCTCAATGCATCTAGGCCCTGATTGTGCGCTGCGATAGGGTTTTTAAGCCTTATTATTTTTTCCTTTTCCTCTCGCCAACAACAGGCACTGTCATGTTAACAGTGAGGTCAAAAAATAGTGAGGGGTAAACAAGCCGTGCCGGCTCCGGCGAGAGCAGCCCCTGGTTCGTGTTTGGTGTCACATCCCGCTCCTTAGGCTGCGGGTTCTCCGGGGGGGCGCGGCGCGTCCTTCCCTCGACGGGAAGCGCCGGTGCGTGCGGCATTCCCGTAAATAAGCGCTCAGTCCCGCGGTGCCGTCGCTGCGCTTCGCTGGGTGACAAAGTGACCGCGCTCCCGGAGCCGGTGCCCTCGCGCATCCCTGCAAACACCCGTGCGCTCGGGTTATTGTTCGTTGTTTTTATTCAAATGGTGAGAAGATTGCAACAGCCAGGTCTGCTTTTTGGCGTGCCTGGGTGAGCCAAGAGCAATGTGCGCTGCTAGGGAAAATAGGAATAGGAAAAGGCAGAGGAGCTTAAGTTTATTTGCAGTAATCAACAGAGACCCCTTAACAGAGGGTCAGAGACAGATTTTCAGTACTTCAGCATGGCGTGAAGATTTCAAATCAATGCAAGCCCTTGCTCACCTTGACAAAAAGCTTTGGGACATTCTGACATGCGTTGAATCCTGCACTGTTCAACTGGACTCTCTCAACCTTATTTTTCAACACCCTTTGCCGTAAAATTCATAAAATGTGTGGGCATGAGGTGGCTGCTAGCAGTCACCCAGGACTATTACTTGGTCAATCTGCAGGAAAGTTATTACAGTTGAGGGGATATTTTACCTTTTATAGCTTTTAATTGCCTCTGGCATAAGGGTAGCAGGAAAGGGAGCAGTTATTGTGGGTAAGTGCTTCAAGTGATGTGTGTTTCATTGCTAGAATAAAAGAACAAGAGTAAAAGTCACAATATAATATTATTAAATAGGTAGCCTTCGTTTTGGACAATAGTTTGGGGGGTTTATAATGCTGCTAGGAAAGATTTACGTGGTATTTTGACATGACTGGGAAGGGAATGAGGGCATTGCAGGCTGCTGCTGTCCTGGCAGGGTCCTTGGCAGGGCGTCCTGTTGCTGGTGTGTTGGTTCATGGTAGGGACCGGGCACCTCGTGGCGACCTGGCAGAGCCTTTGGGTGGCATTAGAGCAGGTGAGGACGCTCGGGGTCGATTTTGTGTCTCTGGAAGGGTGTGTGTGTGTGTGTGTGTGCGCACCTGCACCATTGGTTTTCATGCACTGGTGAGCCTCAAAGATTGATCATCATGAAATGATGACTTCTGTTTTAAAAGATTGCCTTTTTTAGAAGCATTCATACCTCCATTTTTGAGGAAATGGGAAATATTCCAGTGAAAAAGGGAAACAAGTACATGTGTAGCTTTTACTTTCTTGTTTATTCCAGCTGTTTTGGAGTGAATCACTCTAAAGGGAAATGGGCTGCGCTACAGGCTGAGGAAGCCCTCATGCTTCCAGGGAGGTGACAGGGCGGATGGGCCGGAAGGCCAGGCGCAAGCAATGGCAGTTCTGACGTCTTCTAACGTCAAATAGCTTGACTAAATGATGCTCTTCTAATATAATTATGTTTGTGTATATGGAAAGTATGTATAAATATATACACAAGCATTTTTAATAATTTAATACACAAGTAATGAATTAAGTAGTTTGTATATTTATATCCATGGTTGACATAGATACATATGCATGCATATATATATGTATATATACCTACAGATATGTGCACACACGCTCTTCAGTTTATAAGCACACATTACACATCACACACATTACACATCATATTAACAGACTTCCAATGTATACCATGTTCGCCAAGCAAAGCAATACCAAGTTGATAAAGAATGCCTAGAGAGCCTGTAGCGGGTGTTTTACCTTTGCTGCCCTCTTTGCCCTCGGGTGCTCTATTTCAAGGGGCTGCCTCAGCTCTGATGACAGGTACTTGTTAGTTTTAATGTTCAAATGATAGTTTTTCACTTTGCTTCATCTTAGGAAAGAGTTAATTGACTAAAGGGCTCCTCAGCAGCAGGTTGTCTTCACCTGCAATTTCCGTCATCAAGTAATTAGCCATATTCACAGTTGCTGACCCCTGGTACTAACCTACCGAATGCTGCATGCCTGGGTGAAGACCACTTGACCATATTGCTCTAGCTCCCCAATCCTGTTTGATCCTCCAGCAGCCCTGCTGCAGGTGTGGGGTCTGTGTGTGCTGAGTGTTAATTTGTGGCTGCCTCTTAAGGAGCATCTATACATGCTGCATATGTTGCTCGCAAAACTGTTGGGCTTGTTCTTTGGGCCTTAAATCCTCACCAGGTTCACCAGGAGAGTGAGAAAATCATATCTGTTGTGTTCTGCAGTGTTTTGCTTCATTTACTTTAATGGCGGTACAGTGGCAGTCAATAAAAACAGGTCAAAAGTCTAATTAATGTTTTAAAAATAAAGGTTCTCAGCCACCGGGAGATTTTGTCATATTCTGTATGGCTTGTTTTGGGGAGGAAGAGGGAAGAAGATGAGGAGGGAACCCTTCTGTGCCATGATTACATCCCACCCGCTCATTTTCTCCTTTTCTCCTTCGCTTTTGATTTTAGTGGCGGTCTTAACAGAATGTCAAGATTGATTTGCAGCATGGTTTAACTCAAGGTTTGCATTCTGCCAGCAGCAATTGTCCCGGGGAACAATGCCGGGTGTTCTTGTAACTTCAGAAGCTTTTAGGAGGCTCATGGCAAGGGCAGCATCTAATGACTTTATTAGTGTAGGGTTTCAAAATGGGCTCGTAATTGTTCGCATCTCTTTGTCGGCTGCTCATAATTACCGCATAGCATTGTGCGGGGTTGCACTTGTGAATAGTTTCCTAATAGCACTGAAATGAAGAAAAAAAGGAAAAGGATAAAAGGTGATTGTCTCTCTAGATGGAGAACAAAACAGCATGTAGATAGTTGATGGTTAAACTGTTTATTATACACCCACCAGAAAAGGTAAACTATCCTTGCTTAAATATTTGTATACTTCAAGGTGCTTTGGCATTGGTAGTCTGAAAATGGCCAAATTTGGAAAACTAAAAGTCAGGAGAGAATGCAATTTGATGGTGATTTCTAAGGTATAGATGTCTGTGTAATGTTCAACTGTGTAGAAAGGATTCTCTCTGA
>JAWLRI010000763.1:3198433-3249268 GCA_034781795.1 Crypturellus tataupa
AGAATGCAATTTGATGGTGATTTCTAAGGTATAGATGTCTGTGTAATGTTCAACTGTGTAGAAAGGATTCTCTCTGACCAAGGTTTTCAATGCCCATAGTGTTTTGAGATCATATTTAATAATTGCCAAACCCCAAAGGCTTGCTAAGCTGCTGAGTTTGCAAATGTGAAAACAGAGCAGTAGAGCAAGTTCTATCCCACTGCCTTCAAACTGCAGCAGTATTTGACACCTGATGGAGAGAAAATGTGACAGAGTAAAACTTG
The DNA here is from genome assembly GCA_034781795.1 of Crypturellus tataupa. Taxonomy (NCBI): domain Eukaryota; kingdom Metazoa; phylum Chordata; class Aves; order Tinamiformes; family Tinamidae; genus Crypturellus; species Crypturellus tataupa. The sequence continues at coordinate 3,198,697 of JAWLRI010000763.1, forward strand.
GTGGTTTCCCATGCCAAAGCAGTGCTGTGGACGTGCTGGGCTTTGGGGAAGAAGAGGGTGAATTGCAGCTCCGTTGAAAATACCGGAGTTCCCAGTGGCACCAGTGAGGTCTCTAGCATTTGGGATGGAAGCAGGTGAGGACACATGTCCATGTGTGTGCCTGAAGTGTCAGGAGAAGAGCATCAGATGGTGAAGGCGGAATGGGCTGCACTAAAATGCAGTGGAAGAGGGTGAATATCAGTGGTACGGCAGGGTGCTGGTGGGGACGGGGTCCCGCAGCATCTCGTCCTCCCTGGGTTACGGTGACTCTGCTTTGGCCTTGTGGCAGCCGCGTCTCGGCCCGCTCGTGGGCAGCAAGGCCTTCTCTGCCCTGTGACTGCCTCTTTCCTCGGGCTGCAACGTGGTGTTTTCCTGGAGCCTCCTGAGGTGCAGTCAGTCCGTCCTCCAGCGTTTCCTTGCAACCCGTGTGTGTTAGACTTGTGGTTCATCCTGCATCCTCCACATGGACCCTCTGCAGTCGCTGCACATCTTGTGATGCGCGGCACCTAAAACCACCTTCTCAGTGCTGAATCCAGTGTTGCATGTTTTACCAACTGCACCTGTGTTTGCCTTGGCAAGCCCCCCATACGATCCCTGCCTCCCTCATATCCCAACATCTCCCTTTCCTTCCTGCTCGGTCCATGTCCTGCCCGTGCAGGTGCTGCTCCTGCTCGCTGCGAAGCTGAACCGCTTTTTAGTTTGTGATGATCACTCTGAATTCTGCCATTGACTTTCCCTTGTAGCTCTCCCACCTCACTGTCATCTGTAAAATACCTCAATGGATTCTCTATTCTTACTGAGGTTATTATTATAATAAATCTAATTGTAGTGAACCTTGGCAAATCCTACATCCTTTCTAGTAGATAGACAGTAATCAAAACTCCTACTACTATGCAGGGAAAGTGGGTGTTTTTCTTTTTTTTTTTTTAGTACAGCATTTGAGCAATAGGTCCAGATATATTTTATTTATACTTTTACCAATCATTTTGTCTGATGTCCAGTGGTATCTGGGAGGATGGATTAATGAGTTTCTACAGGGATGTGTTTTAGACTGAATGGGGTTATAAAGTGTTTACCTAATCTGTTTGAATCTCTCAGGATGAAATTAAATCTGCCATGTTTTATGCAGTTAGCTAGCTCACTCCTCAAGCCTTTACTCTTGCATAAGGAAAAAGTGGGTAACCTCATGGTCTTTTAGTCTGAATCCCAGAATATTTGCCATGTGGATACTAAAGATGAGGTACACGCCGTTTAATTGGGCTGTTCACCTGAAATGCACATGGGAGCCCCCAGGTTGGGAAGCCTCCGCTCCCTGTGGACACCTCTACAGGAGCAAGGGTCTCCAAAGGGCGGCGTGGGGACATCAGTTGTGTTTTGAATGCTACCTATATGTAGCAACCTTATTTAAGGACAGAGTTTCATCACCTCAGCTGTTACGTTTGTAATATAAATACCTAGTGCAAAAACACAACCTTAACATTTTAATGAGGTGCTGACTTTGCACAGTTTAAAATTATTAATAAAAATAACTAGGAATCTTGTGTATTTAATAATTGTTGTAATTTTTCTTCATGATAAAGAAGGAAGCTACAGCTTTCCTTTTTTGCAGCCAGTTCTGAAGTTTTACAGTTTCATTGAGGCACGTAGCTCTTGGGATTTATTTGTGGGTCTGGCCACGATAAATCTTTTTTTTTTTCAGCCCAGCACTATCCAGGGTGAGGACTTCTGGTTACAGGCATGTTAAAATCAGTGTTAAATTTTGTAGCAACTGTGGGAATATTTGTATGAATGCAACTAACAAGTAATCCCACCAAAACTTTGGTTAGAAAGAGAGCCAAAAATAGTGGGAAATTAAAACAATTGTCTAAAGTTCATGCCATTTTTAATATTTATTTGAATACTTTGTGTTTTTCTATATGTTTGAGAGCAGATTTCTGTGTGGAGGGGAAATTTTGATGCAGGGCAGCACCTAAGCCTGGATCCGTCCTAGCAGGTGTCGGGTGCTGGAGATGAGTCCTCGCATGGGGAGCAGCGTGGTTGGGCCCTTGATTTACTCTCAGGGAGAGATCGTTACGTTTGATTTGATTAAGTACAACTGTCATCTTCCATCAGTGATTCACTCATCTTTTCACAAGAAAGCTCCAAGAAGCGCCTCCCTACAAATCACTTAAATGGACGTGTTAAAGGAGCTTTCCATTTGCCGGAGCACTTGCTGGTGGGGCTGGGTTGTCCGTCTTGTTCATGGTGCGGAGCAGAGGGATCGCGTGCAATCCCGGGTCCAGACTCCTCTGCAGGAGGAGGAACAAAATAAGAGGAACAAAAACGAGGAACACGGATCAGCGTAGCTCACACGTGAGCAGGAGGTGCATAAGGCAGCAAGGAGATAATTCCAGTTATTATAATAATGATAACAAAAGACTAATTTATACCATCCAGTAGCTCTGCTGTATTCATATGCTCTTCTGTCTTCCAGAGAGATTTTTTTTTAATTCACTGTCTTTCTGCATAGAATTAAACTTTTCATTAACATGCCCGTTCACGGCATATGAATTATGAGCCCCAGCCAGCTCCCCTCCTGCTTGCTCCGTGTTACCTTCCAAGCTAGCAAGAGCAGAACTCTTTTACTGATCTGGAATCTGCCATTTCTAAGCGACAGTTTTAATTTAGACTTTTTTATGTAAAGAATGACACGCTGGATTTATACTTTGCACGTAGAGATTCCTAAGCAAAGGGGCTCTCTTAATGTGGTTTCTCTGTGGCTTTAACAATGATAATGTAAGTTGGACTTCAATATTAAATGGTATGGACCCGTGTTTCCATCTTTATCTGCCAGTTTTGGCTGGCAGCAGTGGGGTTGCCTGAGCCCAACCAGCCCATGCGGCCCCGGGACACAAGTTGGAGGAGACCTGGAGGTCTTTTGGGCTCGCCCATGAACGCAAGTTGCATCTATGTGTCACGTAGATGAAAAGCTCTCCAGATGTCAAAAACTTGAGCCCTGGGCTCTGCAGTGGTGGCAAGTTGTGGTGTAAGAAATGGGAAGTTGCATATTCCCACCAGAGCCTGCTGTTACTAAACCCAAGCTCTTAGAGCATCCCCTATAGCATGTCCCAGCTCCAGAGCTGCCTCAGGCTGTGGGCTTTATGCACAGTAAGTGTTCCCGTTGCTCAGTCATGTTTTAAACATTTCCTTTTCACCAAAAAAGACAGGTTTTTAAAAGTTAATTTTTATTTGAAAGCTGTTTAAAAGATAACCAGCATCTCCTAGGAAAATTACAAAAAATATATTGTTCCAAAATATATTTTTGCAGCCATTTGTCATATATTAGCTATTATGGAATGGTACCATTACACTGTGAGCAAATAACCGCATGGAAGGTGCTGCCAAAACGATAACCCTTTTAAAAGGTTATTCCAGAGTGGATGGGGGGATGTCAGTGCCCCAGATGAACATCTTCATCTCACCAGAGTAATTGTTTTACTGTGTGCTGCTTTTTACTGAGAGGAGACATGTCTGTATGTCTATAATACTCAGGGTTTGCATTTGTTTATTTTTTAGCACTGCTTTCATTGCTAATGAGCTATAAACGAAAGGGCACTGGCTGCCAAAACTCTTAATTTTTTGATGAACTTTGTTCTTTTAACTTTCAAGATTGCATTTTAATGAATTTTTCCTTCACTTAGACCAAATATATTTTTTTTCTCATGCTTCTCCCCTCCTTGAATATTTTTGTAATTTAGGAGTAAAAAGGCTCCCTCCCTTCCTGTCAGCGTTCTTCCACTCCCACTTTTGGTGGGTGATCCCAGGGAAAACGCTGCTCCTCGTGGGAACACGTGGCCCTTGGATGTGGCTGGTCCCTTTGCAGCTCCAGAGATGTCCTGAGAGGAGCTGCCACGCTCCTGTTTGGGGAGCTGCTAAGTGATCCCTCGAGTAAGAGACCAGTCACAGCCTCAAGTGGTTTTGGTCCTGGTCGTGTACTTCCAAAAGCAGTATATATTAGCACGGAGAGGGTTTATTATATATTTTTTTAAATAGATCCATGATCTTGCGAAGGCTGCAGCCCTCGAGGCCGTGTCGGGGAGCCAGGGTTGGCTGTGGTGCGTGAGAGGCGCTGGTTGAATTGAAAAGAAAATCATCTGGAAAAGAAGGGTTTGGGAAATCCTTTAACGTACCGAAGTGGCAACTCATTCAGCACACCGGGTGTGCAGGTCCTCAACCCAGCGCAGTGGCTTGAGGAAATGAGGAACCGATTTAAGAAAAGGGAGAAATATCCAGGTTTTATTGCCACTTTATTTTGCCTTAACCATGCGGTGCGTCTATAGTTAGGTATTTCTGGTAGATACCTTATTTCTCTCGGTCCTTTGGGTAGTAACTAACTGTTGTTCTGCATCATCCCCTGGACTGCAGGAGATGAGGAGGACGGAGGCAAGGGAAGGGAACCCCCTTGGTGCTGCAATACCTGCTGTGGCCACCCCTGCTCGTTGCCCTCCTTGCAGGAGTCCTGGTTCTAGCACAAGTCGACTTTGGGTTGGGATTTTCTCAGACTGCAGGGCCTTATATTGAAAGCCCGACGTGGTGCTCCTCGGGCTCCTCCACTTCCAGCCATCTTCGTTAGGCCATATGTTGATTACCAAATTGACACTTTTGAAGCTTTTCAGTATCTCCTGCCCACAAATGATTTGGGGCACTTGACATTTTAAGGCAGTTTGTCTTTTCAAATAGATTTGGCTTCTAATGCATGTGACAACAGGAGTCGGCGCTTGCGTTAGAGCATACATTTCAGAGCAGTTGTTACCTAAAATATTATCATAAGGCATAAGAAAACACACGATTTAAGTTGCCTTTCATGAACATAATTAAGAATTAATAAGCCTGTACCAGTGGCTAGTCCTCAGAATTTCCACTGTTTTGCCTTTTGTGACCCGTGTTATTAAAAGTCCATTATTTTTACAGACTTTATTAAATTGGATCTTATTAAAGCATTCTATATTTGCATTTGGTCTTTCATAATTCATTATTATTATGACATTTACTTTTTACCATCAGATCTGAAAACATATCATAAGCTACCCTTTTCTCTTGAAAGAAATGCTAATTTCAAACAGTCCTCTAATGGAAGAGAAAAGCTTTATCAGTTTTTTCATTTATTCAAGATCGTGTTAAGAATACTAATGCTAGACTTCTGTATGCTAATATCTGAGAGCTTTTTTTGGTCAAAAGCTTAGAATTATTGTTTTTAGACCACACTGCTACGTTTGTCACTCGCAGGGCACCAGTACAAAAGAAAATACCATTCTGAAGTACCTCGCCGGGATTCTTTGATGATAAGAACATTTTCTTTCTCGTTCATTGTTAAATGAAGCTGCTTGTATGAAGTGATGCTAATTCTGCACTTGTTACATCTTCACTTAGTTCCTGTTTCAAAGTTTTTAACAGTTGATATAGCATGATTATTGGGAGGAGTTCAGCTTTGTGTTGTGGTTTGCAGAATAATGAAAGAGAAAATGAAGTTCTCCATCAATTAAATGACTGTCGCTGCCAGACATTAATTATTTTTATCGTATTTGTAAATATTCTTATAATTTAATGATAAAAAGAAATAATTAACTCACGAATTGTTTACAGAAGCCTGGATGTTAAACAGCAGATAGCACATAATGAAATTGCTGAATCTAACATAAGTATTTTTGAATGCTAATAAAAAAAAACCTCCACAACTCTACAATGTAAACCAATCTTTTTTTCCCTATCCAGGTTTCTGACCATGTGCACTAGACACTTCGGGAGCGTTGTTGCCCAAACGATTCGGACTCAGAAGACAGATCAGTTTCCCCTTTTTCTCATTATTATGGGCAAACGATCATCTAACGAAGTGTTGAATGTAATACAAGGTACAGTTCTTCAGCTATAGTACAAGTATTTCATATGTGGGCATGGAAACTGTTAGAAGATATATTTGCTAGCAGTTTTGTTTCTTAGATTCCAGAATATGAGTTTATTGCATATTTAAAAAAAAAAAAAAAAAGAAAAAAGAAACCTTTTAGTTGCCATGATAGAAATAGCTATTATCTGTAAATATATTACTTAACATGATATTAGAGATTCCAGTTGCCAAGTTGTCAAACAGGATTGTTTTTTATTTGGTTGTTGTTTTGCTTTGTTACTTTTTTCTTAAATAGAAGGTAAGTTTTCTAAATAAGAAATTCCAGTTAGGTTCCAAATTAATTATTAGCTAAAACCTTGCACATTTTGTGCAGTGCAAGGACGCATTGCGTCCGCAGTGGGCAGCTTCTTGCCAACACCTGAACTGCTGTTGCACGCAGTGGGCTAGAGCTCAAACATGACTTTACTTTTGCAGATCTGCTTGCTGTTGTGAGGCCCCAAATTGGATCAGAATTTTAATTTGCTAATATAATGTCCTGTAAATGGGACTTTCTGCCTTACCATGAGCTGTTCCTTGTGATACCAGAGCATTGCTCAGCTATGGAATGATGCCCTTAGACTATTTTCTGCGATTCTTCAAATTAAGAAGCATCAAGGACAGGGACCGCTCATTGCTTTTGTTTTCCTCCCAACTGTTTTCTCCTGTGTTTATATTTAGCCATTTTTATTCTAATCTATTTATTTTCCTGAGGAAACTTGGCCTGAAATTCTTGTCGCAGTGAAGTCACTGCACAGTGTTAGTGTTTCCTTTCTCCACGAGGGATTAATAATTGGCTTAAGGAATCGGCAGTGCTCCTTCCTATGGCTAACATTATTTTTGCCTTTATGTTCCCATAGGAATCCCAGTTTTTCAATCAGTGGTAGATATTCTGCTCCTTAGTGCAAAGTACTAATTCATAGTACTTCTCTCACTTCTCAAACTTAGTCCATTGAAATAACCCAATAACTAGAATTATAATTTATGGTTATAATTCTATGGCGTAGTTTACCATTTGTGCAACTTGAAACACCTACTTGTCTTATCCCACTGATGTCTGTGGTGCTTTCTGGCTTAAATTACATAACCACTGTAGCAAATTGGTGATTTGGAGTCATGATATAAAGCTGCATTATATTTTCAAATAATCCAAATAATTTCATAGCACTCATTAAGTTTTAATTATGTGTCATTTTTTTTTTTGCAATTAACCTTTTGAACCAAATGAAAGCGATAATTTATTGCTGCCTTACCTAAGTTTATCTTAACATTCAAATTCTAACAAAAATCAGAATGTGCTGGGCTTGCTCTTTTCCCACGAATTGGGCCTTTGGCGTCTTTTAAGACTGTGTCCTCAAACAGGTCATTTCTCCGAGTTCTGCGTGTCGCAGCACGCTGGAGAAAATTTTCTGCTCAGGAAGGCAGTGAGTGCCAGACGTGGGAACCACGAGGGCCCTTCAAGGCTGGGTGCAAAGGCAGTATTTACAGAAGAGATACAGCAGGGTAGAAACCGAACTCCCAGGGAGAGTTATTGAAATGTGGCATTTGGTTTTGGTTTGGTTTTGGTGATTTTATTTATTTTTAACTCTGGCTCCTGATTAGGTTTTTGACCACAATCACCAATGAAAATGTAGGTCTTGTTGGTATTGTTGGACTAGTATCCAAAAATTGTTTAGGTTGGCAGGTGTTTATAATTTTGTGTTGTTTATAGAGTTTATATGCACTTATGTTGAAAGAGTTTATAGACAGCCTGTTTCTCATGGAGAAATGACCTTTACACTGCTAAGACAAGTGACTCTAATGTAGTCTGCTCTTCCACCAAAGAAGAGAAGCCAAAGATGGAGATGATTCCTTGGTGGGAAATCACGCAGATCTTTCAGTACTATCAAAAACTGGGAGAGACTCCTCAGAACATGAAGAATTTTTGGTTTACCTGAATAAATATGTGTGCACACAAGTATTTTTGTCATCATATTCTGGTTTTTGTGTTCCTAAACAATCCACTTGGGTGCTCCTGGCAGCATCCTCCCTCCTGTTACTTGAGTTCTACCCCTAGGAGCTCTAGAAGTGTAAAATCAGTTTCATGTCAGGGACTTTCAGATACACTTTTCTCTAGCATTAAAATAATAATAATAAAAAGGAGCTATTCAATGCAAGTACAAAAGCAGCTGTTCATGTTTGGGGCCACCTAAAATTTTAGCCTATGATCAACTTTTGCCTGCAAAAACAATATTGAATTTTCAATAAAACAGCACATTAAAAGCATTCTCCTGAGTTATTAGCATTTTCTGCTCTGTCATTAAAAAAAAAAAAAAAAAACCCTCTGGTTATGTCTTATGGATTAATTCTAAAATTACTCCATTTTTAATAACTTTAGTGATATGAAGTTCGGCTCTCCTCCCCTGTTGCTAGGTAACACGACGGTGGATGAGCTGATGATGAGGCTGATGGCGGCGATGGAGATCTTCAGTGCCCAACAGCAGGAGGACATAAAGGATGAGGTGAGAGCGGAAAGATCCTGCAGGTGCCTGTGGGCCGGGGTGACCTGATTAATCAGCTGTGACTCTAGGCAAAGGAGTGAGGAACTCTGTGCTAAATGTGCCTTTTCCACCAGCAAATTCAACAACAGACCTATCTTCATGCATGCAGTTGGGTGCCTCAAAAAGTTCCTCCTTATCAACTTGCCGGCGTTTTCAGAGTCCTTTGGTTATGTTTATTGGGTTTTTTTTTTTGTTTTTCTGACTATTAGTCATGAGTAACTGCTTACATTTACAGTGGTATCACAGAGCTTAGTAGACTCATACCAGGAAATGTCGCATGTTTTCCCAATGATCACTTCTAAATCATAGATAGAAAACAAAATGGCTTGACATATCCTAATGTATATATTTGAAAAGAGATTGAAAAGCAGCCTTAAAAGGCAACCTCACCAGGACTGAATAACCATGCAGAACTATGCAAAATGGGTAAGTGATGCCCTGACTTTTCAAAGACAGTGTTTCAATTCCTCAGAAGCAGACACAGTGAGGACACAGTTGAGAGATGTTTATCTGTTACTTTATAAATTGAGAGTGACATTTTGCAGTAATGAAGTACTTAGTTAGGAATTTGTAATAATAGGTGTGTTGCCATTCAAGATTATTGTTATCCTGTTGTAGAGACATTGATTGACAATAATTCACTAAACACATTCTTCACATTTAAATCTTGTGTCTCATTAGTAGGAGATTTACCGATTACGGTTATAATAATACAAAGGCAGGGTATCTGCACAATATTTGTAGTTCTTTTTTTTTGCTTTCTTCATTTGTGCTACCTGTAATTCGTTGGTGAAGAAATTGACTTTAATTTTGTTAATACTGAACACAAGTTTTAATATGAGGATTATAAGAAAAGTCCGAGGCACAATATAATTGAATTTTATATTGCATTTTAACAGCAATGTGTTGGGTCTGGATCTATTTAATGTTTTAATAAGAAGTTAAAATTCAGATCACAGTCAAGAGTTTTAGGAAAGGCTCAGGACTGGAAACTATAAAAAGTGATAGAAAGGAAGAATATAGAAGGAAAGAAAAGCATATGGAGATAAGGAGATAGGAACAAGGAAGAAATGGATCTAGGGCAAGTGGGGAGAGGCGCAGAGTTAGGAGCAGAATAGAGAGGAACAGGAGACCAGAGCGGCAAAGGTTGGGAACAGGGGAGGAACCAGAGCTGTTCCAGGAGGGTGAAAGCAGGGGCGTACGGCAGCACAGGACAAATACGGGAATGAGGAAGGGAAATCTTAGGAATGAGGAGATTCATTCCTAAGAAGAAGCGTCCACTGTGCCGGGGCTGTTGGGGTCCTTCCATGGAGGGCAAGAAGAGCGAAGCAGGCTGCGGAAAAGGCAGAATATGGGTGTCTTTTCCATGGAAAATGATACGTGTCCCTGTTATGGTGACAGGGACTTTTCCTGATTTCTCACTTAAGTGCTCTGCCAATGAGCAGAGAGGGAGATTGGGAAGTTCTTTTTTATATAGTCCTCTAAGATCGGCTGTTCTCCAAGTCTTCTCTAGTCTTTTCTCACATTTTCTTGTGTTTTCTTGTCTCTGAGAGCACCAAGGACATTTCTTCCCCAGCAGGACTTTGTTTTTCTAATATATTTTGGCATTCAGAAAACTAGTAGAAATGTTTCATAAACTTGGGGACAGGTTTATAGATGCTCTGGGGTCGATACGCAAGTAGATTATTTACTTATATCTTGGCCTGTCTTATTACAAGCTCATAGATTGCAGACATCTTTGTATTTGAAGGCGTAAGATAAAAAAAAAAAAAAAAGAAATAGAAAAAAAGAAAGATCCTTGCTTTCTGAAATCAGCAATAGAGAAAGGGAATATTCTGCAAGCAGTCTATACTCGGTAGAAAACTTCCACCCAAAAGAGAAATTGTTGTCTTTGTGGTTTGCTACATAATATGTAACTTTCACATAAATCTTGTGCTTAACAATATATAGAGTTCAAACATCAACGCCTTTTTATTATTATTATTCTTTTTTGTAAGCTCTTATTGCAGTTGGTGTGTTTTTTTTTTTTCTTCCAAATATTACAATAGCAAACAGGATACAGAGTCCGGTTTCTGTTACTCTTTTCTGAACAGCAACAATAAGTCAGCACCAAACCACAAGAAGATAAGCAGAAAATTCTTTTGTGCTTGAAAAAAGAACAAAAAAGTGAGCTTTGTAGCTTTGTTGTCAATAGAGGCGCGTGAAGGAAAGAGAAAGAGAGCTGGAAACACTTGTAAATAAGAGCATGAAGTCAGGAATGAGTCAGTTTACGCAGCTGAACTTCTCCCCTTTGGGTTTCTAACTTGCATGCGCACAAAAGCGTCCAGCGCTGCCCCGTGTGCTCCTCAGTAGCACAGTGTGTTTTGCAGTGCCCTCTGATGGTTATTTCAGCACTGGGTGGCTCTTGCCGGGCTGGGGTCCCGCTGTTGGCACCGGTGCTGCCTGTTCCCTGTCACTGGGTATCGGCTGGCCTTGTAGGCAGGGTGCTCAGGACAGCATCACAGACCCCTGCTATGCCTCTCCACAGGGAAGTGAGTAACTTCACGAGCTCGTTGTGGTAGCTTGGCTCGCTAAAACTGCTGTGTTTGTATCCCTGTATCAGGAAAATCTAGCCGTAAAATTTTAACAAGGTGAATTTGGGGCATTTTATTTTTTTAATGTCAAGTGCTAAACTATCACCGCTAATTAGTGATCGGATATAACCTCTCATTGTGCTTACTGTGTTGGCTTAAGCTCTTTCTCACGATTTCCAGAAGAACACCCTAGAAAACATGAAAATGTGTATATATCCTCGTAGCACTCAGGCACTCAAGGGAGGTCCCAGTTTCAAGGTAACAGCGGTGCCCAACTTGAACATCCACTTTCTCTCCCCACCTTGCTTAAAGGCAGACAGATCTGCCCTCCCCTTCTTTCTCTTTCTCTCTGCTTGGCTTCTCGGGCGGTTGGGCACCCCGTTGATAGAGCTGCGGATGTTGCTGTGTCGTCCGCCTGTCGTGCTCTCTGCCTAAGTTTGTTCCATACATTGCCCTGGTAACATGCCGTGAATAAGGGGCGGTCAGAAATGTGCTGCTCTCGTGTTATCCCAGCGCTTTCCAAAAGGAAATGCCCAGTGGGTGATTGAATGGGGGGCTGCAAGCCCATCGCAACCAGTGTCAACAGCAGCAAGGGGATGATCCCACCGCTGTCACTGCGCTTGGGTCTCAGGTTGAAGTCCAGCTTCAGGTCGCGTCTCTGAGATTGTTCTGGTGGGTGAAGGATGGGTTTAGTACAAAGCAGTATCACTTCACAGCTGCTGCTTTCCATTCCCTCTCCCGCTGTTATTTTTCCCAAGGCTGGCAGTAGACAAAAATAAGACACTCATATGAGGGCAGGAATGACTGGTATAAGTCTACTGGATATGTTTTACTTTTCTAACCATGTGTGATCCTCTTGCTCACGCTACCTGTGTTTATATCTCCACTACTCTTGAGAAGGTAGGGTTGGTTTTTTATCCCAAAAAAGGCCCCGAGCAGGAACAACCAGCGTCTGCCAGCGCTGATCAAGGTGTGAGCTGAGCTTTTGCAGGGACTGGCTTTGGAAACCGCGCCGAGCAGCTTCTCATCTTCAATGTCAGCGCACAGAACTGGAGGTAGAAAAGCAGCGATGGCTTTAAAACACCGCACGCCTTAAAATGTGCAATTTTAAACACTTCTGTTAGTTTGCTTACTTTAGCCTGGTAGTTAAATAATCATTTCATCATTTCATGATGGGCGAGGAGAGATCTGAGTTAGCCCCATTGTGAAATTAATGCAAAGAGATCCCTGATTAAATACTGGCATGGCAGAGCAACACACCTGTTCTGGGCCCGTCCTAAACATTTTTCCTCTGTTGCCTGAGGAGGAGGCTTCTCAAAGGATTACAGTAACACTTTTTGACAAGCTTATACAGGGTGGAGTTTCCACGTAATGACAGGGCTCAGTCGATGATGTCTCAGTAATGCATTCTCTTTATTTTTGCTGTCAACATTTATTACTGTAAAAGCCTTGACTGTTACACAGCTGGTCCAACTTGTCCACATTTAAGTAACAGTAGGTCTATCAGAGTGTTTATTTTTGCAGTTACGCAACTCTAGCCCTCCTGCTCTTGGATTAGGCTTCAAGGTATAATTGTACTACCTGAAGGTGCTTGAAAAAAAAATATATTTTTTTTTACAAATTCAAATTAAAACCTTCACTGTGCTTGAAACTGTTTCCAACTGATACACTGTTTTCTTCGTTGTAAAAGAAGGGAGATATTTAAGGATTTAAAACTGGAAAATAATGCTGTAACTAACTTTGGCTGAACCTGAGCTATACAAAAACATGGACATGCAAAGTCAAAGTTTTTGCTCTCTGATATTAGATGACATCTCCTTCTCCTTTTCCCACGTATTGATGCAGCATGAGGAAAATATGCCTTCCCTAACAAACCTCTGCATGGGGGGGATTTAAAAATACGTAAAAGAAAACAAAAACCCCAAAGGAACAACATGACATAACCTCTGCTTCTTCTCATTGCCCAGCTACTTTCAGAAACCTGCTTGCGTGTCCCTCCAAGAACTCTCTCGTGTTAGACAACAGTTAACGGGTGAAGTGTCTTCTCCAGGACTTCTTGCTCTGTCACCGTGTCCCCTCTGTGCCTGCCTTGCTGCTGTCACATGTAAGGGGTTTTCTCGTGGTAGCTGGTAGCCCAATGGTGTCTGCTGGCCATTCAGCCACCTCTGTCCTTCCCATTCGGGCAGCTGACGCTAAGGGCAGCAGGCGGTGAGCGTTCCAAAGCCTTGGATAACCTGCCTTCCCTCCGATGCCGTCCTGGGCATCCTGCACGACAGTATTTGCACGTCAGGAGGCTATGAGAATAAATGCATGAATTCATTAAATTCTAAAGCACAAAAGCATTATGGCGATGACAGACATCTAGCTAAGACTGCGATTTAACCCCTGAAAAATCCAATTAGCACATTTACTAATTATTACTAGTTATAACTAATTAAACTACAGTAATCAAAATTTATTGGATTTTATTTCCAGTTTGCAGGATGGTAGCACTCTAAACCTCCGAGGTCTATGTTTGTCCTGGGTGCTCCCGTGTCCCGGCCGGACAGCAGATACAGTCACTGCCACCGAGCGCTTATGGACACAACGCAAAGCTGTGACAGAGGGAGGACAGAAGATGACATGAAAATATCTTTAGTTCAGATGGGTTTTATGCTGTATATCCCAGTGGCTCCAGTCACTGGATATTGCTTTAACCTTTTTGTTTTATAGCAGCTTTCCCTGTCATTCAGCCCAGCTTGGTGGACGTCTTAGTGGGACTGGCTGGCTTCTCTGTCGTGCAAAGTAACGGCAGGAGCGCTTCCTGAAGGTGTTTTTTAGTTTTTCTTTCCTTGTCATGTGAGGTCCTTCCCCAAATTCAATATTTGGAGGTGGTTTCAGCCTTTGCTATAAATAGGATCCTTTGACACCCTCTCTGCAATGTCCTGCCCCTCTTTGCCCGCTGGCTCCTTCCTCCCCACCTATGGGTCGGGCACTGCCGACAACATCTCTCTTTGCTTTGTTATTTGCTTTGTTTTCATCCTCCTCGTGTGCCCAACACATTTTGTGTACACTTTTTACTTTCTTCTCCATCTTCCCCACCACATATGCCCAAGTTATACAATGTGCAAGTCTGTCATCTTCAGTGAATCACATTAATGCCTTTATTGCACTGCTTTGTTTGGACAAAAGGGTGTTCCTCTTTAACGCTCCCATGAATAGCCTTAAGCACCTGCATTTTTTAATTCCAGGAGTGGTTCAGCAAAATGAACTGTCTGTCAGATAAGCAGTCAGCATTTGAAAATACACTTTTTTTTTTTTTTTTTGGTAACAGCCATTAATTCACCGGTGCTCTGAGAATGTGTCCTCTGGTCTTGGTTGTCTTCTCAAGTTTTGTATTGCCTGTTTTTACTTCGTAGTAATAACTGACTTCAAAGGGCAACAGGGAATAAAGTGGAACACATCTCCTTGAGACAGATCAGGTGCAAAACTGACACGTGAAGTTAAATCATTAACTCCTACATTCACAAATAACAAAAAAAAAAAAAGTGTGTAATTGTTGGGAAATTCTTAGGTAAACAGTGTGCTGTGTGGAAATGGTGTTCCCCTCCTTGAATGTATCAACTTCCTATTACACAAACATCCATCCATATCGTTGCATTGTCAAAATGGGAAAGCAGGGATCCTCAGCTCACTTTCAGTAAGTTTTTTTGGGTGCTTGTCACATATATAATCTGCTCTTCTTACTAGACAGCCTGCATGGCTTTTTCAATATCTTTGCATGTGGAAATCCTTCCAAACCTCTGATATTTTTGGCATGAGCCAACTGAAGAGTCTATTCTTCTTGAGAGAGAGGATACAATGTTGAGTGTCGCAGTGTAACCTTCGTGTGTTCTCAAACATTCTGGGCATTTAACAACATGAAGTTATTGTCCGTTTTACTTCCTAGGCAGTTATGTCTGTGTCTGCAGTTGCTTTTATTCTTCCTCAGTTCACCATGCTGGGTACGGTTCGTTCTGAGTCGGCAGCAGAGGCACTTGGAGCACCCGTGGGGGCTGAGCGGTGCTCAGTCTCCAACTCTGCTTTCCAGACTCCCCTTCCATGGCAAATTGCCTCCTTCCAATAAAAGCATCTGTATCTCTTTCCCCCGTGGGCTGAGTGCTGACAGCATAGAAGAAAGATCATGTAAGCTGACAGGATCCGCTCTCCTTTTAATGACTTAAATTCTTTCTGCTCCACCATTTGCTTTAATTTCTTTCCATTTTTCACCTCCATGGTACCAATTATCTGCACGTCAGCCGCTTTTCTCCTTCTTCCCCAAGACTCTTCCTCTACCAGTTCACCCTCCCTTGCTTCCTTCCTTCCTTCAAGATGCAGATGAGACTCAGAGCTTTGTTAAAGTCAGCACATATGCACTCATCCAGAGGCAGAATGTGGACCTTAAAAAGGTGATGCCTACATGAGCAAAGAACATTTTTTTAATGTTGATTTCTTTTCTGTATATATGTGCATACATATATATACATAAAACCCATTCTTAATTTTCTGGATGTTCTTCAGTGCATACCAAATAAGCTGGTTTACTTTGTACAAAAGCAAGTAGCAAAACCCTGATTCAAATGAATGATATTTTTATCAATACTGAATTTGGTGTTTCATTATAATATTTAATGCATTTTTTCTATTATATAAGCTTTCTATTTACTGCCATTTCCAGCAATAAACAGGCAGAGTTTACTTCTACCATTATTTTAACACATACTGAAGGTGAGGTATAGTGCGGAGCCAGACTGTAGTGTGACCGCACGACGTCTCATCTGCTTCCCAACACTACGTTCACTTCGGAGCAGATGTGGCAGAGACACCTACTTGCTTCTCTTCTAATTCATTTTACATTTTATCATTCCTTTCAGCCTTAGCAATGGATCCACTTCCAGCTTTTCATAGGCAACCAAGAAATAACCAAGTACAAGTGTACAGAATTTGTAAAAATGTATTTGTTTCATGAATGTTTTTGGTAAAAATCTAGAATTAGTGCTTTGAGTACTTCCCTTTAAGAGCTAAGGAGGACTTTCTGTCCTTCCCGTGCACACAGACCTGGTGGGATGGTGGTTTGGATGATGCATGGTCATAGCGGCCTTCAGTCAATGATGTGAAATTGAGAAGTGCCCAAGTTTCACTTCTCCTTGTGGCGCAGGCTTTTCAATTGGCCTGGGATAAGATGCACTTTATTCCTACCTTGGGCTCTTGAGAAAGGGAGATGGCAATATTTGCCTGAATTGCAGGACTATTGCAGAGATGTACTTACTGATACTCAGTAGGTGCAGAAGTGCATGTAGGGTTTAACAGGAAAATTATCAGATAACCTTACTTTTTCTGAGAGATAATAATTTTAACAAATTATTGTCAAGTCAGTTATTAGCTGTATTGCTATTCTGTCTTCTTCCTGTGTTCTTTGTTAGCACAATGATTCTTTGTGAGATATTTTCTGCTGCTTTTCCTGTCACTATTATCATTTTACTTTTGTTACTTTCTGGTGAACTTGAGTCATCCCCATTATTTATATAGTTGGTTTCTGCAGGGCAAAGCATGACTAAAAGAGAAAACCACATTCCCAAAAGGAGGATTATTGTGTATAATGTTAAAAATTTGTCTAACTAGCAACTCTGAGAGAAAACTGCAAATTTGCCACCGTGCCCATGGGTGTGTTTGTCCCTATAGAGCATTAGCAATAATAACAGTTAAACCACATGAACATGTAAAAAGAGACATTTTGAGTGATTACATCTGCTTAAAGCAGTCTGGATTCTGGTGCTATCTAGTCCACCTTCAAATTTGCTTTTAAGGTCTGTTTCAGTACAAATAGCGTTGCTCAAATACAGTGTAAAACCCCAGCGTGGTTATTTACCTTACATGTGGCTTACATATTTCCGTGAGGACCAGGCAGTCACGCGTCGTAACTCACCACATTCCTGAGAGCTTTTTCATAATCCGGTTTTAGGAGGATGGTAACTGCAATGAATAGGGGATAAATAAATAAATAAAAGTTCCTGGAATGCACATTTAGACACTGTAAATAGAATCTACAATGCCAGGATTGCTTGAAGTTGTCATCCAGATGATATAAACCAATTTCAAAAATTATTCAATGAAGCTCTCTCTAGGTAAATAGATACTATGCTCGTCACTAATACTTTGTATCCTTCCTGAGTTTTCTAGATAGCTGGTAAAATACAAAATATCTCGGTACTCAATTTCTTACAGCTCAAATTTAGTACATATTAAGTTATATATAAGGAGTGAGTTTCAACCGGTTTTATAAATTTAAAACTTTTGTTCGATTTTGGTCATTATTAGACTAAAGGAGCTGTGTTAATTGTTAGCAATCTTCTAGGGAAAAGAAAGGGCCAGTAATAGCAATATTTGCATCTGATCTCTCAGTTTTCTCCCAGGCGTCACTGGGCTTCTGTGTGACCTCTGAAATGGAGCTAGAATGAGACATGCAAAGTGGCAAAAGATGAAACAGGTTCTCCCTTCAGTTCTTAAGAGTATTTTTTAAATGCCCGTCCTCTCCCAGATTGCATGAAACCGTTCAGTAAGTTGATTTGGGAAAAAATAAAGGTTTCTTTACCATATGGAGGTAAGTTTATGGAAGGCTCAGTATAGACAGTACAAAATATTGTCCTCTACTGTTATGTTCCATTTCTGAGAAACATTGGGAAAGGATCTGTGTATTCAAGAGGCTCTTATTTTTTGGACAACATAAAAATTGGAGCTCCTGTTTTTTCTCTTTCATTTTTTGGTACTGTCATCATTAAGAAAATATTTTGCTGGGTTTGCTGGGTTGAACTTGGCATCTCATGTTTCTTGTCTACCTGCGTCTTTAGACACTTGAGAACAGGGCTTGTTACTCTCCCATCTTTGCACAGCATTCACGGTGACACGAATTCAGGCCTGTGGATGATGATTAACAGTCATGGCCAGGGATGGATTCTTTTTTTTTTTTTTAAAGCCAAGGTCTCTCCTTAGGTATTTTGTTAGATGTGATTTGCAATGGTTAGATCAGTAAAGCAGTCAAAGACTTGGAAATCACTGAGGATACAGAATGCTGGTGAGTGTAAAGATAAATCTAGTATTGGTCCACTGTGTGCTGACTTTTTTCTTCTTTCTTTCTTTAGGATGAACGTGAAGCCAGAGAAAATGTGAAGAGAGAGCAAGATGAAGCATACCGCATATCACTTGAAGCTGATAGAGCCAAGGTGTGTGCATGGCGGGGTGGTGAGGTAGTCTCGTGATGTTAGGGCATGAATCTCTCCACAACTGGTAAAATCACCCTTGTGCAGAGGATTTCTCAGCTCTAATTCTGCATTTAAGAGGAGCTAGATGCTATAGGGAGCTGTAATTGCAATAAGTGATTACTAAATGGCACTATATAAATTTGCAAGAAATGAGGCTGACTGCATCATTTTGCAAAAGCAATCCCGTGCTTCATAGTAGAAGATGATAAAGAAGTCATAGGGAAAGTTCACTTAGTAAATATCGTATTTCTTGCATTAATTTCTAAGTGATGGTCAGACAGGATCCTAGGCTATAGAAACCTTGGGTCTAATCATATCTGGAAGTTCTTACATAATAGAGATGTGGAGAATACATTAGACACACTAATGCAGTAAAGTAGTAAGGACATAAGTGGAGTTTCCATTAATAAGCTTTCCAAAGAAATACGACGTTTTTATTCACTTAACATAAATACATCACAAAGAGTTCTTATCCCAAGTTCTTTGCCTTCGTGTAGTAATGCCTGTTGTTGCACAGCTGCAGAACGTGCAGGTGAACACGTGTGTGGTCACTGTTTGTTCCTCTTTTGTAGAGGGAAGCACAAGAGAGAGAAATAGCAGAACAGTTTCGTCTGGAGCAGATTCGGAAAGAACAAGAGGAAGAACGTGAGGTGGGATATTTCAGCTTTTCGGACAACTCTCAGGATTTATTCATTCAGAACAAATTGCAACCTTAATTCAGAGTTCACTTTCTTATGCGAACATTAAGTTGGGAAAGCATTTTATTAATTTCTTACCATATATATAAAATATAGTGCAGCTAAATGATCTTTATGTGCAGCTTAGTAGCTTTTTAGTGCATTATAAGAGTCCCTGCACCAAATTATGGCCAGACATTAGATAGGTGTCCTAACAGGAGACCCAACAAATTAGCTCTGCAAATGGTAGAATCTTTCAGACTCAGATATGTGACTTCAAGGTACGTTTGACATCTCAGTCTTGTGTTTGGCCGATGTTTGAAAAGACTGTGTTACACAACTGCAAATTGGTTACCAACACATATTTTATATAAATAGAATAATACATAATAATAGAATATAAGCAATGCATCTGCATATATATTTGACTAAGACATTTGCATTAAAGAGCATAATGGTGTAAGCATCCTAGAACCTTTTAAGCAATGCTACATGGTAAATGCTGAAATCAGTCAAAACTGTAGTTAGTATTCAGGGTTTAGGAAAGAGGCAGTCTACTTTTTCCTTATTATCCTTTAGTGTTTGACCACTAATTTTTTTTTTGTCTTCTGTTGTTAATATAAGCCAAAAATGGAAGCTAAAAGGCAACTGAAGGGATAGTGCACCAAACCCGACTGTAAGAATTATGTCAAGGATAATGAAAAGTTGGCAATTCTGTGAGATTAATAGAAATCATCCATAAATCAGTATTCTGGAAGTAACAGGGTTATTAAGCAATTCATGTTCTGATTTAAGTGATAAGTATATTTTTCTTTCTTAAGTAATTTTGCATGAATAGAAACAATTCCTTCTCCTTTATTCTACCTTTCCCTAAATCTTTTCTAATACCCTTTTGGAAGTTGTTTTCTTATACAAAAGCTGCAAAACTAGTCCATGTTATCACAAACACCTGAGCTTCCCTGTTTTCATGTAGACTGCGGCAATGAAAATAATAGGATCTATTTGTTTAATAGAACAAATGGGATGTTAACAATAATGTTTGCTAACGCTCCCCATTTTCAAGTATACAAATTACTTGTGCTGGATTGGTTCTGCAACAGTGTTTACTTTCAGAAGTGGCTTTATGTTCAGTTCATGTATTTAAAACCTGGCTAGAGAGCTATTCAGATACAGAACACCCGTTTATAAGCAAAACTCAAATTGCTTGTTCAGATTCAAGAGTTATTAATATGATCCATCTCATCATTGTTCTCTAACTTGGTTTTCTGGTACAGAACATTTATTGTAAATTGCCATTTTATGTTGAAGCCTTGGAGAATAGTTACTTTGGGGAGAAAGGCATTCTTTGCACAAAGAAATGAGCTCTAATGAGCTACTGTTGTTTATTTTTCTATAATATAATTGATTAGGTTCAGTAAATAATGTAGCATCTGTTGTTATACTGTGTGGGAAAATGTCAAAACAGAAAGCTAGTAAGCAGGTGGTTGAGGATGGAGAGCGAGAAAATTAAAATAGAATCTATTTAAAATATAATCTCATAGTAGATGAGCAAAAATGAACTGAAGTTCTATGTATAAATATTTATACTGAGATATAGTTTACTTCAAGGTTCGTGTGTAAGAAGTAGACTATTTAAAAGGCCTCATAATCTTGCTTCTGCCCGTTCCTTGCTCTTTAATGTAATCATCTTCCATCAGTTGCTGGCAGTAAGACGAGCATAGACACTTTTGATCCATAGTTAGAGATCCCTCCTGGCATCTGTGCCTGGCCATTGAGATATTGGCTGACTTCATCCCAGTTGTTGCAGAAAAAAATGCAGCACTCTGGAAGTAACAGAGTACCTGTTACAGAGGGAACAGAACACCTGGGCTTAAAATCTTCTTCCTTTAAAAAACAATAATTCCTTTCTCTAAGCCATGAAGCTCCCATTTCTGTCTTCCCAGGTTTCCTTCTTTTACTGTTCTTTTTTATATATGCTGTATCTCACATAACTTCATGATACTTTTAATTATGAAATGTCTTAATAGCAGTATTTTAGTTTACCTGTAGTAAAGCTCGTGAATGTATTTGATTTTACTCTATTTTTAAGGGTCTTTGTTAGAAATGGTCAATTGCCTTGTGTAAGAGGAGGGCAATTTGATAATAAGTGCATTTGAAGAAATACTTTCCTGTCTTTAATTTATACCTTTTAAGGAAGCAATTGGCCACCTGACAATTTTTCTCTCATTCAATTTTTTTCCAAGGCTTTCTGCCAAATGATTAAATTACTTATCTCCATTGTGCATTAACTGTAGACCTAATAATATGTGTTATACAGAAGGATTTATTTTAATTAGTTGTCTGGTGGGCGGCTATTAAGGAATGAATAAAAATGATTCCATCACTGAGCTATGAAGCTCTGGAGCACTCTGACGCGCCTGGGAAGCTCTAGAAAAAAATAAACACAAAAACCCTCTTCTGTTTTCTTCTGTGTTTCACACTGAAAGCTAAAGGGTGCTTTTTCCCTCCTCAGGCTATCAGGCTGTCTCTGGAGCAGTCGCTGCCTCCGGAGCCGAAGGAGGAGAGCACCGAGTCGGTGAGCAAGCTGCGCATCCGGACGCCCAGCGGAGAGTTCTTTGAGCGGCGCTTCCTGGCCAGCAGCAAGCTGCAGGTTGTCTTTGATTTTGTGGCTTCCAAGGGATATCCCTGGGAGGAGTACAAGCTGCTGGGTACCTTTCCTAGGAGAGATGTGAGTAAAAGTGCCTTTTCTAAGTAATATTGCTGCTGCTTAATTGTATCTGTTTGGATGAGCAGAATGTTTGAGGATGGGAAGTAAAGATGGGCTGGAGTAAGTTAGCCTGGTGTTTCGCTCTGTGCTCGTGAGCAAGGGAGACGCTAACCTGCAGCCACTGTCGTGTGCTGCGTCCAAAATGCTGCTGCAAAGTCTGTTTCCAGCGACATTTAAAAAGGCTCCTCGGTTCCGAAGCAAACAGGCTGCGTATCACATGGAGCGAGAACGGCCCTCGGCCGCTGTCGCTGCGCCAATGCTGTTCAGTTCCTGTTGTGAAGGAAACAGAATCCGTATCAGTAGGCTGTTTCGGTCTGCTGGGGATTAGTGTTTCTGATCTTTCTGGTTTTGCCTTTTGATGCGGTTTTACAAGCAGGAAGGTGCAGTGTCAAACAGTAAAAGGTCATGAGCTAGTTAGTACATTCTAGTGAATTATTCATCACGTCATACTAGTAAGTAACCTTATATAACTCCTACCTAAATAGTCTAATGAAACTTCCTGTGACTGTTTTTAAAAATCTACCCTGCTCACTGCACACAAAAGCAAACCGGGTTCTGTAGGTTTCCTAGCGGCTGCTGATGTGCTGTTCCTAGGGTTCTTTGGAGATGTGCCCGTGTCACGTCTGCTTGGTTGCCGTCTAACTTCCAGTCCTTGTGCTGTCAGTGTTAGCGCAGAGGTACAAGGTTATGCAGCGGGGAAGTGGAGCCCTGCACAGAGGGTGAAGGCCCCAGGCCCCGCAGGGCTCACGGTGCAGCCTGGGCTGGATGAGGCTCAGCGGCTCTGGGGCCGTGTTGCTTCCAGCTCCGCAGTGACGGGTGCAGCTCTGCATCACCTGGGGTTTAGTTTGCTGGGGAAACATCAGGTAGTTGGTTAAGCCAACACTGGCCACATTCCATCAAAATAACGCAGTGAGTGAGTTGCTTTTCCATTTTCTTCATTGCCTCTGGAGGAAGTTCACTAGGAATAAGGCTGCACTTGGCATGTTTGCAGTCCTGTTTTGTAACACTTGTTGCTTTGACCTCTTATTTGTAAGTTATCTTACATGTCACAAGTACCTCAAAAGGGGAGGAAAATAGTGTCCTTAGCAGGCATATGGCCTTGAGAGCAGATGTGTTTTCCTAAGATTTTTGGCATGACTGTGTCAAAGGTGCTTATAACTTTTCTTCCACCTTGTCTTATGTTGAGAATCCCCATCAACCAGAGTGTAGAGAGGTGCATTTAAGGAATCTCATTAATCAGTAATTAACTTTACTGCATAGGCATGCGATACCATTTCCAGTGAAGTAGAAAAGTCATGGAAACTGTGCTTCTGGTGTTCCTCATCTTTCCGTTTACTCGAAACAGAAAACAGCACTTTGCTTCTGAACAGTTTTTTGTGTGTCTGTATGTACTTAAATATTCAGAAAGTCGTGTCAACCCCTCCATTCAGATTTTATCTACCCCTTACCATATGTGTAATGTAGAAAACTATGAATCAGAGAATCAGAATCGTTAAGGTTGGAAGGGACCTTTAGAGATCATCTAGTCCAGCCCCACTGCACACGCAGGGCCACCTAGAGCACATGGCACAGGGCTGCGTCCAAGCGGGGTTGGAATATATACTATAAATATATAGCTGTAATTCTTTATATTTCTTTTTCACTTCAAAGCCTTGCTATTTAGAATGGCTGTCTGCATAACCACATCATCGACATCATTATTAATTTTTATTATCCTTAAACTCTCAAACTGATCAGATGCTTTGAATGAGAGCAAATAAGATAAGGAGGGGAAGGAAAGCAGACCACTGAATTTGAGTAGGTTAGAATTTCAGTACATTTGTGAGGCTGCAGGGGAAAAAGTGTTGAGGCAAAGAAAGAATTTTACGGGAGGATATGAAGCTGCTGGTCTGCTACATCAGAGGCAAGACCCTGCAATCCATCTTCTGTGATTTGGACCTAATAGTGCCATGTCGGAATAGTCACATAAATGATTCATACTGATTGACCTGGTGGCCATGTATGAATCTGGTTGCTAGTGTGACCCCTAGAGCTAAAACAGACCAAAAATAACCCCCGGGGATGTGCCTACTGCTGAAAACTGTAGTTGATATCTGCCATGTTCCGAAGATATGGAAAGCCGGGAGTTTGCGACTCTATAGACAGCATAATATTAATAATAATAAAAATAATGAAGTATTGATGAATGAGTTGGAAGCATGGTAAAAGCATATAACCATGACTTCAGCTTTCCTGAGAGTACAGCCTCTTAAAAACACTGCAAATCATCAAACCTCTTCTGCGCTACGATTTGTATCATAAGCATCCACTGGAACTGTGGAATAAGAACGGAGCCCTTGCAATGCTTGTGCTCCAAATAATGACAGTGTTTTAAAATGCCCTTTTGTACTTAAAAAAATATATTTAGCATTTTTTTTAAACTTATGTTTTGAAAGGATCAGAACTGCTTTGCTGAAGTGCTTGTTGCAGTAGGATAAAAACAGGTCAACTCAGGTTTAATCATTTTATTTTCTATCCTGATCAGTATTACAAGAACAGACAGAGCCCTAAAAGTGTTTCAGACTTATCAAAATGAGGTACTTAGATGTAATCAAATCAGCATTTTCCTTGTGGTAAACTTACCAGAGAAATTTTTAAGTGCTTTTCACAACACACTTGTCAAACCCATCAGTCCTGACACCCTGATACAGTGTTTTAGAAGTGTTTTTACTTCTTTGGTAAATAAAAATTCATTAGTTCCTAGTTCTTACGTTCCAACTGCTTACACAGATATCCTTAGCTAACTTAAAGTTGGTATCATAACCCTACTGTAAATACAAACTTCTACACATGAGTAAATACACAGATTAACCTTTTCTAGACACTACTTGTAGTTTTTAAAGCAGCAGTGACATTCCAAAGCATTTAAGCACATGCAGTGACTTGTTATTGGGGCTTTGTCGCTGACTGCAATGTGCTTTCTGCTAGCACTGGAATTAGATATTAACCACTTTCTTTCGCAGTACCATAACCAACACAGAACTACATACCACTCTAACGAGTGTATCTCATACTAGCCAACCTGTAATTCTAATTTTGAAAGCGTGTTTGACAAGCACATCTTTCTCATAAAAAGCTATATTTTTAAGTGCACCTGCAAAGCATTGATGGAAATAAGTATATGTGCTATTTAAATATATGTAAAGGAACTATAGTTCTTTTTTTTTCCCAAGAATCACAATAATCTTAAAAGTTATTTTTAACAAAAAGAAGGCTTACCCTAAGTATATTAGCGTGCTCATTCAGTATTTGATCACCCTTTTTTCTGAGTTCCTTTCTCCTACCAGCCTTCCCAAGCAGGAATTTCAGGACCTGTCAGTCTGCCAGCAGCAAAATCTGCCTTCTCCCAGCGCCCTGCAGGCCTCCCGAATGGCAGATCCCTTGCTTGCTCGGTGAGGAGCTGCAGAAGTCTTCCTAAACCCCTGCACCATCTTTTGGGCTGGGCATTTGAACACGCTTTAGGAAGCAGTGAGGTACATCATACCCAGCTGAACTATAGGGGCAAATCTTTCCACAGTTTGGGATTTGGCTCCTGGCATTAGTGACGTACTCGTGTGGGTCTGCGAGAAAGTGGGGTCCTGGCACACTCTCAAATGCAAGACAATATTTCCAACACACAAAGTACTGAGAGAGCTTTTTATTTTCTGAATTCTTTCTGAAAATTCAAAATGACAACTTTCCATTTATTTTTCCTTGAAGGTGGAGTATAAGCTATGTATTTGCAAGCATGTCTCTTGCAGACACTATACTAGAGACTTAAGCTCTTTATTTACTGTATCTGGAAGCCTTAGTAAGCCAGGACTTCTACACTATTTCACATTTTATTTTTCTGAGCCACAGCTTAGGATCAGGTGGCAGTTAAGTCACTTAAGGTTATTTAAATGCATCTAAAATGTTGCTTAATAATTCAGAACCAGTTTGCTCTGTTTAGAGTATTAAGATTTTTAAAACCCTTTTAATTAACCAATTCCAACAGCAGTTTAAATAAACAGAAACAAAAATCTGTCTCCCTTGAAGGGGTAGAAAATAAATTCAACTCAAATTGCATGTCAATTTAAATTAGGTGTGATCAGGATTTCAGCAGATGTAGGGTCAGATCATTCTTAATATTACATGGGAGTAGGGAGTAAGATAACCCTCCGAAACCGAGTGTGAGCGTTCATTCCTGTGCTTGGCAGGAGTAATCCTCTTTGCTCACGGTGCTGAAAACAACACCACAGAATAATAAACTCGGCGCTGCAGTGCTCAGCACACGGTCACCTGAAGACGTAAGTGTATCCGC
The DNA here is from genome assembly GCA_034781795.1 of Crypturellus tataupa. NCBI lineage: Eukaryota > Metazoa > Chordata > Aves > Tinamiformes > Tinamidae > Crypturellus > Crypturellus tataupa. The sequence goes on from JAWLRI010000763.1 coordinate 3,224,808, forward strand.
CTGAAGAGAATGGAGTGGTCACCATCCCTACATTGCTATGCCAGGAAGTTTGGCAAATTTGTGTAACTCAGTCAATTCTAGAAAGCCTTTTTAAGATTTATTCTGCCCTCCCCTCCGGTGCAAACTAATTCCTTCAGATAATCTAGTTTTAAACTCATTAGATAGTGTTTAAACTCATTAAAGAGTACATGAAAGAGATATATGTTTAGGAGCATCTCTAGCTTTTAGCATCCTTTTTCCTAATTATCATCTTGATAGAAAGATGGGAAAAATGTTATGATGAGAAAGGATTCATGTAGTATCGTGGTTATGCCCAGTAACACTTCTACTAATGAGTCATTCAAATAATCTGTGAAGTAGCTTTCAGTGTCAGGTCAAGGAAATAAAGAATGCATGTCCAATGACAAAGCAGGGTTTCAGCAGAATACAATATTTTTCTGATATTTTCAGAAACTTTAAGAATGTTTTTGTAAAATCAGATAAAATTGGATGTGTGATCTATGTCATCTTTACAGTAATTCTAATTACTCATTTTTTTATTTCTTACTGCATAAAATAGTACAGATCTTTTTAAGTCCAGGTAACTTAAAATTTTTCAGGGCAACATATCTAATGGTGGCAACTATTTCTCATCTGTGATCTAGTTTATGAAGGGCCACAACCATCTCCAAAGGTAGAAGTCCCTTCTCTTGTCAGTTGAAACTGTCATTAAGTCAATACTACCTGCCCTTATTTTTCTTTTTAGGTTATGCTATTTTATTTATTCAAGCAGTTACGTTTATTTAAGACATTGAGAAGTTGTCTAAGCAAACTGGCCGCACCAGAGCAGCATATTCCCATGCCTCTTTCAAGAGGGTGATTTTTGATTGTTCTTCCTGTTAGTTGTAACTGCAGAACAATTTAATTAATTAATCTTGAAAGCAAGAGGACAGAATCACAGAGCTGTAATGAGAACCGTGAGCATTTACAATCCTTAAGTTTTATTCCTTCAAACAATTTTGTTGCTCATGAAGAACAGGATTACACACCTCCAGCAAGAACCTTTCAAAGCAGTCTGGGACATTCCTGCCCCACAGAAGTCGATGGCAGAACTTTTAGGAAAAGAAATTCTGAAAACTCTCAGAGGGTAGATTTTGCTTCTTGACATGTAATTCCCTTTTTGTGGAGATATATTTTCATATATGTACTTAAAAATGTGTAAGTAAATATTACAGAAAGATTGCTCATATTTTCTCTCAAGATTTACCAGACCCTTTGATGCCTGGTGTCTTGGCATAAGTTACTACGTTACGTGACCACAGAGATGAAAACCCTCTGTGTATCAAGTCACTGAAGGGAGATGAAAGAATTTTTTTTCCTCTCCTCATAGTATAAGTAAACTTATTTTTTTTAAGTAATAGGATTTCATTCTATAGGTCAATATAATGTTCTGATCAAGCATTATGACAACTCCATTTGAATACAAAGAAAATTTAAACCATTTCAAACAACAGATGAGCTATTTCTCCTGGTTCCCTGCAGAGAGGGTTCAGCAGAGCCCTGCATGCTTAGTGTGGTACTGCAGCCGAGTCATCTTCATTAGTTAATCCAAGTGACTAATGCCAGACCCAGGATTAACATATTCCACCCAAGCACGTCTCTGACCGAAAAAAAAATGTCCTTTTACTCATCAGTGCCCCATTTCATAACGCATTTATTTCAGGGGTGGAACAGTACTTGTCCCAGGAACATGCCTGTTAGCTGTATATCTTCATTGCTGGGTACTGTATTACCCAGCATAACTGGCCATAGGACATTTCATGCTTTTTTATTTCCCCCAGAATTCTTGCTTAATGTCATTTTTCCCCTTGTAAGGAAAAAACCGTAATGATAAAATACCAAAACATAATGGTAAAATAAGCCTTTGTAATAATATGTACCAAGAATGCTGTGCCTGGTAACTAGAAAATGTAATGATCTCCTGCTGCTTTGGTAATTGCATAAGTAACTACATCAGACTAAATGACTGAAGTAGTCTCAGAGGTGCTTTTCATTCTACCTACCTGTCCGCCGATCAGTGTTATACTGCAGATATCATTGTGGTATCTGAACATCTTAATCCTTTGAACTTGTGACAAAAATCCTTCTGGATTGTTTTTCTATGCAGTTATAATGGAGTGCACATAAATCCAATCACGGATCATGCTCCTGTGAGTGACTGGGTTCATATCCATTCCTCTTTGGCATAGGCTTATGCATGCAAACCAGTTCTTGCATTACCTTTGCAGCACTGTAGATATTCATATGTTCTCAAATTTCCAGGCTGTGTTGCTTCCCTCCAGCTCCTCCTCAAGATCCATACTAAAAGCTAGAGTTTTTCTAGGGCTGTGATCTTCTTGTTAGCTACAAAAGAATAATCGCTAATTCAGAAATACTTTGATATAAACTTATTGGCAGTAATGCCCAGAAGTAATTGACTTTGCTCCTCAGCATAGCAAAGACACTTCAAATACAAATGCTCTCATCTGCCAGTTTTTAAGTCTTTACTCATGAAGAAAACTGCAAATATTAGGAAAGAGCAGATGATGGTGCACGACCGTTGTCAGAAAAAGCCCAGTGCCACTCCAAGAGTAGTATTCCATAAGTATTCCCAGGAAAACGCACAAAACTCGCTAAGTAAATTACTGATTAGAGATCTCAGATCAAAAGGAGAAGGGGTGCGGGACATGGAATCTGAAGAGAGCTTTACAAAATATTTATATAATGACTGCTGTGTCATTATGCTTAATATTTTACAGTGCAGAGAATACAGTTACTGTCTTTTCTTAATTTATTGCCAAAAAAGAGCTTAAATAATACAAGTCAGTTGTATGTTTTGACTGATTAAAGTTTCTGCTGCAAATTCTGTTGATAGTAGTATAAATAATTTAAATAATAGTAGTATAAATAATAAAAATAGTGGTATAAATAGTATAAATATTATACTATGCTATAAAAATACTATTTTAGATAGTATAATACAGTTGATATAAATCAGACCAAGTCATTGAGAGCTTACACCACGTGAAGAAAGGTGCTGGTATCTCAGATAACTGTATGGTTCTCTGTAGAAAAGAGTGGGGAACATACTTGGAGTAAAGGAATACCAGAGTTTTCCGTTGTGTAAGAATCTATTGCTTTGCTTATTAAATATATTTTTGAATGGAAGGTGCTGCATCTAAAAGATTGCTCTGAAAGAACAGCTTGAGCTCAAAGAAGTTGAAGGATTCGACGTGTCTGTCTTAAAGCTCTGGATTGAGAATGAGACTAGAAGTCTTTTACTACGACATATTTTTCCTTATTTGCGATGGCTGTCTTCAATTCAGATGTAAATTATGTCCGAGTTTATTCAGCTAAAGCAGATCTAATTGCATGTATTTCTATAAAGTAAACCTACTTTTGTTTGTTACTACAGTTGAACATATTATCCGTATGACTCATGGATATTTCAATACATAGAAGGGATTCACTGTATTTGTGTTTCACTCTGAAAATATAGTTTTTTTAAACAGATCTGGTCCTTTACCAGGTGTGCCTTTAAGTAATTCCCAGTGCATTTGTACTTCAGAGGGATTAGGAAAGAGAGTAAAAGGACCTTTTGTCTGTTAGATTCATTCAACGTATTCATGCGTGTGTAAGGGGTATAGAGGCTGTGCTGCTCGAGAATCAGATCCTTGTCCCAGGGTGTAGAGAAAGGTGAAGGGTGTGATATTTACTGCTTGTATAAGTGTCATAATAATTGTGTATTTGATTCTTTATTTTTAAATGACCTTCCTGGGCATTAAGCCATTTTTTTGTCTTTATCTTTTTGCTGCAGAGGGAGGGTAGGAGCCGCACCTTTGAGATGGTGAAAGTGCAGCTGCCCAGAGTGAGCATGTGCAGCAGCGCCGATAGGGCAGGGGTGAGGATAGAAATAGCAATACAAACATCTTACAAGGAAAAAGCTTTTGCTACAAAATTACTTTAAAATGTAATTTTAAGTAGTATTAATTTTCATCTTAATTGGTCATTAAGGGTTTTCCCCAGTTGTTCAGAATGAAGTGCAAATAGCTACTGCATTCTCGCAGGAGAAATGTAGAAGTTAACACTACTGTTCTTTGTTTTTGCTCAGCCTTAAGTAATTCAAACAACAAAGTGCTACAAAAGTGCTTTAAACCAACTGGCTATTGCTAAATTGAATTAATTACCATAGAATTAATTAAAACAGCACCTCTCGGAATAATACGCTTCCTATGCACCAAATCAGCAGGTAGTGTAAGGAAGCTCCTTAAGCAAACATCAGATAAAAGTCTTAGCTCCTGAGCACCAAAACTCGAGGTAAACCATAGCTCAGGGGTTCTGTTTTGCCAGCTGAAATGTATTTCAACAAAACGGAAACATTTCCCAGCCCAGTGTGGGGAACTTGCACTGATGGAAACAGGAGGAATGCGGCTGCCCGCTAGCTCCCTCACTGGTCGTGTTGCTGGAAAGAGTCTTCCCTGGAGAGAGGGCTGTTGACGCTTGCACTGAAAGCTACTTGTCCAAAAAACAGAGCTCTGGAGATGTCGACTGCTTTGGTTCAGGGAGAGTCTTCAATGCACTTGCAAGTGCAGCTACAGAATTCTGAGAATCAAATCTATTACTGTGATTTAAGACATATGCTCTGAACATCTGAACACTGTGTGTTCTGTCTGCCACCTCCTTCACTGTGTGCACGTGGAATCGTTTACAGATCCTCCTTTTAAGGGCTGTTATTTAATGTTTCATTATAAGATAAAACACTTAGCTTAGCAAAACCACAAGACATATTTTAAAAATACATTTACCCGATCTGCTGCCATCACCATGTGATGTGTGAGTGGACGCTTGGAATGCGTGCGGGTGACTGGTGGGAAGCCAGATATTGTAGACCTGAAAATACAGAGACACGCGAGGCTTTAGGCATTTGTTTAGGCCTTTAACAAGTGTTGAATGTTTAATCTGGTGAATTTTCCAACCATAACTAAGTAAGCATGGATTTAATGACATGGGTACCTCAATAATCTCACGGAGTTCAGCAGGATCAAATCAGATAAAATGCATGCATAAATGGTCTTCTGCATAATTGCCAGTAATACACAAGATGTTTAAATAATGTTTAAATAATAATAAAAGTACACTTTACTGTGGATAATTTGGCCTATATAATGTGTGGGGCTCTTTCAGAAAGAGCACTGTGCAGCCACATTGGAGAAAAGGCACTGGCAGCCTTCACAGTCTTCAAAAATTATCTTAATGTTAGTGAAGCAAGATACAAAAATTTTAAAATATAATTTAATTATTTGCAACTACATTGTGAAATAATCTACCTAAATTTATTCAAGTATGTAAAAATCATTAAAATGATATACTGAATACACCTTTGCTGGTTACAGCTCTTACAGGATCCTTTGATCTCTGTTCTATATAATTCCTTGCTTTCTGTTTAAAAAATACCGCAAGTTACAAAGCATCTTAGGTCTTATATTTTATATATTTACAAGAGAAACCATTTCTTTAGCAGGAGGTGGGCTCGCTAATAAGGCTTCTCTCCTTCCTAGTAAACAACATATTTACAAACCACAAATAACAAAGTAGAAGCTGCAGAAGGGTTATGGTGTGATAATTAAGTACAATGGCGACCCATATGAACAGAAAATGCCAAGGAGCTAAAACAAAGCAACAACAGCTTTGTTTGTTGACAGATGTAGGAGCCATATTGTTAGTTAATTGGGTAATGGTGTAAACATTTGCAAACTCTGCTGTCCCTCAGTGAATTAAGCAGCACGCTGAAATTATAGGAAAAGCTGCGCAGTCAGTCCTTTGGCTGCAGGTACTCACCGGTGCTTTTAGCCGTCTTCTGAGTATAAAGATATGGAGAAAAGGACAGTGCTCGCTATTATTTAAGGTACCTGAAGGATTCGTGGCGTGAATTACAGTCAAGTGAATATTGGATTTCCATATGGTTACAGTCTGGAACTAGGCTTGCTTTTCAAATATATATACATATGGGGTTTTTTGGTGAAATGGAGAAGAGCCTCGTTCTTTCGTACGTTTTCTTGCAAGAAGAGGTTTCAGAATTTGAAAACAGATTTTGGCCTTGGCTGAGCAGAGCAGAACTGCTTCTTTCAGGTGCGCAGGAACTCGTGCTGTGAATTGCAGAGATATCTGTTCAGCCCTTCCTTTTCTGTGCCTAAGTGCAATGGGCTGTAGCAGAATACTAAAACATTAAGAAATGCAACAAGATACTTCATTAGCATACTTCTGTAATCACAAACTTAAATGCTCTACTTTGGCTGTTTTTTACATAACAGGTTTGCTTTCTAAGATAATAACCTTTCAATAATTTAAGCAGCATCTGTGCAGGAATGCATAATTGGAGTGTAGATAATAGGAATCTAAAATTGAGTCTGGTATTTTTTACAAATTATTTTTCTCCTCAGCCATTTAGCAATAACTTGCTGTGGTGTATGATGCATAAGAAAATATATCCCTTCTTCAGGAATCAAAGTGATACATCTGTTATTTGTTAAAAAAAATCTGTTGCATTCAAATAGGTGAATCTTATTGATTCCAATGGACTTAGGAAGTGATAAGCTCTTCATATTTGTTTAAATAATGAATTACCTGTAATTATCCAATAAAACAATGGAAATGCAATTAATTATGGCTAGCCATTTTTTTTTTTAAGTTTGCATTATTTACTTAGGAAGAGAAAAGGGAGCAGTACTGGTTTGTTATTTAAAACTGGAAAGAGGATCAGGAAATTATGCTTTAAAAAAATAACATTTGTTTTATGATTCGTAGTGCTTGGTGTACTTCGTACTACCCTTTTTTTTTAAGTTGATTTTTTTTTAATTGAAAAACGGTGGCATGATGATGTCACAGGTAAAACAAATTTATCTCTAATAAAAGGATTATGATACAGATTTGCATTTATATTTACAGCACAAAACTACTAATGTCATAGTCAGCAGCAAATTTCCTATAATTAATGCATTCACATAGCAAAAGAAATTCACGCAAAATAAAACAATGGGAAATAAGTATTTCGGAAAGTGTAAAGATGAAAACAGATAATTTTCAGATCTGTATATGAAGCTTTGCAGTAGCTGAAGGAAAGTAAGATTCCGCTTAGTTATTTTCACTATATAAGTAATATATTGGGTAATATTTAGTGGCAAATTTGACTTTAATAGTAGATACTTAACCTATGGGCAGCAGCCTAGCTTCCACACAGAATGACCTCAGCAGTTGGCTCCTTGCTGGCTGTAAGCTGGGGATTGCTCACGTGTCCTAAGTGAAAGGCAGCAGCAGCAGTGGAGGGTGCTGAGTGGCTTGCAGGGTTTGGTGCTGAGATCCAGGTGTGGAGAATGTTGGTGATAACGGAGCAGACAGGGCACGTGCATTTTCCAAATGTGTTTAATTCTCGCTGGGGTGCTGCTGTGAGCCCGTCTGCATGGGTGGATTCCGGCAAATATTCATACTGTACAAAATCACATGTGTACGGGGCTATATCTATATGTGTTTGTGTATGTATATGATATATATGTGCATAATACGTATGGCGATGTCTCACTGGACATTTTCATGTCCAATTCTCCTCGTCAGTGTGACAGAAAATAACCCAAGAAATAAAAGTGGGCAGTTTTGTGCTATCCTGGCCTCTTTTAGATGACCAATAATGGACTATGCTACTTGCACTGTCATTTGGTGGAAATTTTAGGATACTTGTGGGGCTAGTTTTATTATTGATCTTAGCTCCTGTGTTCCTGTATCACTTTCCAAATGATCTTAACTTTGACAAAACAGAAATATTCACACTTTATGTAAGAAAAACGGCCTTTCCTTGGAATTAATGTAATGGGCAGAATGGAATATAGTTAAAATATAATATGCAAAATATGTGGGGGAGGGAGATCTAGGTCATCATCTGCGTATTAAGAAGGCTCCAAATTTAAAGTATCACTGATGTGAGGCGCTGAAAATATCTCCACGGTGCAAATTTGTGTTCTGAAAATACACAGTTCAAATAGAGTCTACATGTCTTTTTGCTTCTGTGTTTACAGGTGACCCAGCTGGATCCAAATAAATCATTACTGGAGGTAAAACTGTATCCTCAAGAAACCCTTTTCCTAGAAGCAAAAGAATAGATGAAACAAGATTGTAGGACTAATCACCTTTGACAAACCAGAGGCATGGGACTGGGAGGAAGGCTTCTTTCAAAACCACCTTGTACTATGGTCTAACTCAATTCAGTGTCACAACTTGGCCTCTTGCAAGAATCCTGAAAAACTGAAAAAAAAACATAGCTACGTAAAGTTTCACATCCATGAGTATATGTTTCCAACCTCGTTTAAATGAGCAGAGGATAAAATTCTGCTATGAACACTGAACATTATGACTCTGTTGCTCACTTACCATCCAGCTTTTGTTATAATTAATGCACTGTTAAAATGTGAGTGATTGTTAAGTAGAATTTTTACTCCTCAAATGCCCCCTTTTTCACCAAGAAATCTTGGACATTTCTGCCTGTACTTTTGACACTAGGATGCTGTATATTTGATATCTTGCTGAGCCAGTGCTCTCATATATATGCATTTTATTTCTGTGCTTGAATTTCTACTCACCTAATTTAAAAAGGCAGAAAAAAAATTAACAGGACATTCTCAGCCATGGAAATTTAACAGTATTATAGTAGAAAGCATATAATTTTTGTTAGTACTTTCTGACTTCTTCGATAAGATGTAAGGTTTTGTTTGAAGAATATAGTTTGACATATATGCAAGATATTTATTTACTGGTTCTGCTTTGGGTCTCAGTTCTGATTCAGTTTAGGAAGTATTTTCCATTACATTGCAGTGCGTGAAACTGCTTATTGCATGATGTGAATATTTAAATAACATTACAAATGGCCGGTACCGGAAACCTGGTATCTTGCCAATACTTCAGGAATCAGCTGATATTGAATATCAGCTATTAAAAACCTTTCAAACACCAGATACAAAAGTTCTTTATTTCTCATTGTGGAAGAAATGGCTGTTCCCATTTTAGCATTTCTTCCTTCATTCTGGCACTTGTTTGTATCCTATTACTCTGCTGTTTCAAAGCACCTTGTTTGTTTCAGCAAACAATGAGCATCTTAAGAGATGGTGTAATAAGAAATCCGCCTTATTATTGCACACTTTGGACTTTTTACAATAGATTACTGATCCCATCTCAAATTAAAGAAATCCTAGTTCCGTTGTCTGAAATGTATGCACCAACGACATGCTATCTGATGTGGAAAAATCTGGTACTTTAAGTAGCTTAATGATAGAAAGAGCATACTGAATCGAAGGCCGTAAAGTACACCAAATACCAAGCCTGCATCAAAGCAAGTTTTGGTTTTTTGTTTTTGTTATTTTTTTATCCTCTAGGCTTGCTGTATAGTGCACAGTAGCACTACAGAATCGTCATCTGCTAACCAAACTTTTCGTTGTAAAGCCTGGCACGTTGTTTTCCACATATGTTTATATGTAATTCGTAGTGTTTATTGTAGCAAAATGAACTCGCATTTGAAAATTTTATACTAAGCAGGAACCAATCACACACATCTTTTAGTCTTTTTTTTTTCCCCCCCTCAGAAGGACACTGATATAAAATTAAATGTATGCCTATTACTAGGGTGTTAGTGAAGCGGATATATTGTTACCTTTACCAAAAAAAGCAAATTTCTGAGTGGGGAAAGCCTTATTCTACCTTTTGTAATTCTGTAATTAGTGAATACTACATCAAACACTTTTAGAAGTGATGTATCTATGATAAACAAAAGGTTTTGGAGTGTAAACAAATCCTAATCATTTGCAGTTCACAAATAAAAGAATTAATAGCCAATAGGAAGGTAAATGTACTTGTAATGGAAAGCTGAATGCAGATACTTCATTCTCATCTTTTGTATTCTTATGGAATAAATCCACTGTTTATTAAATCAGAAATTAACATAGGCTGCAAACTGGGGTGACACTGGTTCTACAAGCAATCACAGTAACACGTACAGCAGGATTTTCAAGTGATGCGTATCCTTTTTTTCCTTTTTCCAGATTAGCTCTTCCTTTAAGCGGGCTATTGAGGAAATGAGTTGCTGAACTATTGCTACACATAGCAGAGCGACCTTTCAGCTAACTTTTTTTATATTTAATCTGTTCTGTTTAACTTTTGTTTGAGCTCATCAGGCTATTTTCTCTTCTGTATTTTGACTATATATTCTTTACTTTGATACTAGTTTCATAAAGTTATTAAATGTGGCTTGAGTATTTGTTGAACCTGTTGAAGTCAGTGCTCCCAGGATTTGTTTGGCCCCTTTTTTTTTCCCCTAACCTCTGTGTTTGTTTATTTTCCCCATTTTTGTTCATATCGCAAAATACGCTGTCAATATCAAAATGTTCTGGTGATAATTAACTGGAAGTGTTTGAAGTGGTGGAACTACTGCCCTCTGATATAAAGATACCAAGATCAGTATATAATGATCTTTCTGCCACAACGTAAGTGTATCACTCTATTTAAATAAAAATATTCATGACTCTGGTCCTTAAATACCTCGGGCCTGATTTCAAGCAGCAACCATCTAGATTCACCTTTCTGAATGAGGCGCCCAGTGCAAACCAGTCTCTGTGCAAGAATATTCATATTTGGGGATTTTTTGCTATCCTAAACCAACTATAATAGTATTCACCTCATATGCTCTGCTGATACGATTAATCCTCTAGCCATTATACAGACTTTGTTATTTAATATTACTGTAAAACTATAGCAATGTTACTACAGAGCATATCCACGATTCTACATTTTTATCTTCAGGTTCCTCATATCATTAATGTGGTTAATGCATTAGAATGAAACCTCAAGGAATTACCGTTAATGAAGGGAATCCCGTATGATAATGTTGGCTCTCGTTGCCTTCAGTGGTGAAGGTCGGACTGCAGCTCTCGAAGCAAGTTCCTGTCCATGGACACTGGTGTTCAAATCAATACTAGGGAATATGCAAAACACAAGTGTGTGCTCTGTGTGCTCAGCGTAGGTGCTCTTAAATTTAGTGAGAGTGCTTAGGGTGCTTTTAATGAAGCTATGTTGGAGGTTTGGTTAATGCTTTTTAATGGAGCAGAGGACTTGGGCTTTCGTAATTGTACCTACTCAGTGACGTTAGAAACGTGAAATAAATGTTCAGTTGCAAGAATATTTCTACTAAAAGGTGAAATGATTTCACTCCTCCATCTGTGGAGAAAACAAAAATCATAAAACCAAAAACAACATGACCGAGATCCATGGAATGACTGAAGAACTTTAATTATCTGGGCCTCGTGTTCAGACCCCCTCAATAATGCACGGGAAGGTTTAAGTGCTTTAGAATGGGATCTTCATCGATCAAAAAAAAAAAGAAGAAAAAAGTAACGCAAAATCAAAGCAGCCCCCATGGAATACATGTGAAGAGCATTAACAGGCAAAACCAGAAACTGCTTAGACTAGTGAGTAGGAAATGTTAGAGATGCTGACATCTCGTTTGCGCATTCCTCACTGGAGCCAAGGCTTCCGACTCCACATTAGCACAGGGCACTGTCCTCAGCTCCACATTCTCACCATTGAGCTCTCGCAGCAAGGTAAGCACCAATCCTCCCTTCCCACGTTTTGGCACTGCACAGAATCCTGGTTTCTGTCAAACCAGGGATGGAGATTACATCCCGGGGGTCTCGGTTGCGCAGGCACTTTCCCACCTAGTCAGTAATATGGGCCTGAGGAGAACCAGACCCAAATCTCAGGCTCTTTGGAAGATTACCTTAAAATTGCTAGAGTATGGGCAGTGTTTAATGTGTATCCTCTGCCTCTGCTGTCAAAGCTGTTTGACTGCCAAGGGACTGATTTTTTTAAGCTCATTCGAAAGGAACATACAAGCAAAAGAGCTGGTTCTTCAGGCCAGTGATGGGGAGCTCACCTGGGAAGGGCCATCCAGCCTCTTCCACGGACTGTTCATCGCTGCCATTTGGCCTTTGAGACAAAGCCGTAGGAGGAGAGACAGAACATTGTTTCCGCACCCTAGTTAAATGTTCTTACTATGCTTCTATAAAAGAGAAGGCATCAGCAGTAACCTTATGATGGACCATTTGCCTCCAGTTACTGCTGAGCCTTCCCGCAGGAATATCTGTGAAGCCTTGAACACCTTGTCCTCTGCGATAACAGCTGATTGAGGACAGATCCCATTTGTAGCATCCATCTGCTTCCCGAGTTAGCAAGGTTTCCACAAGGAGGTGGCATCTTTACTGCATCTCTCAATCTTTTCAGACTGCCTGTTAAGTTTAAGTTTTGTAGTCATAACTTGAATTACAAGCAAATTTAACAAACAGCATAAAGGTCTTATTATCTAAGGTTTCCATATGTTTTATAAAAATAGGCAGTCCAAACTTCCAAAAACAAGCCTGAGCAGATGCTATACACTTACCTCTTACTGAGCATTAGAGAATGCACCTGAGCACCGTGCAAGCACCCAGCCTGCAGGAGAAGTTCCAGTGGGATTTAGTGTCTTATTAAGTGCCAGAGAAATTGCTCTTTAGTGGATTCTTTTATTTGTAGTAAAGACTGAAGTCACACTGCAGCCTTAATATAATTCAATTAAAATGTCACTCAACTGCTGGAAATAAACCATTCAGTAGTTTGGAGTCGTTAGTGCTTGTGCTCATGGTTAACATGATCATTATTTTGTACCTATTATCAATGAGCAGCATTTGCTATTTTTTCCCATGCTATTGCAAGAGTCTTGTACAATTCTTGCTAGTCATATTCAATTTGGTCATCTTGAATGATTTTGTATCAATCGCTGATAATCACGTCACTGTCTTCTTCCAGATAACTTATGAGTACATTGAATAATGCATGTTCCAACACAGATCCCTGGGCTCACTGCTATTAATCCTTCTCGCTGTGAAAACTGCTCCTTACTGCTTCCAGTTATCAATCTATGAATGTTACTTTTTTTTTCCACAAGAAAAGATATTTCTACCGCAAACAACTAGCTTGGTTTTTCCTGTAAATGGCATTAGCAAGCATTAGTTTTACACCCTGCTGTGTACTAGTGCAATTATCTTTCCAGCAGGCTTCCTGTATCTCATATTTTTAATTTTGTTTTACACTTTTGACATTTTTTCCTCAAAGTCTGCTAGTTTTGGTTTGGTTTTGTGTCTTGCAGTAGGTAACTTTGTAGAGTCATGTTCTTTTCTGTTTTCCTCATTTATCATTCACCCCTTAACATGCTAGTTATTTTGACTTGATTTCTGGTGGGCTTTCTGGAGTCTTTCTAAAATGTGTATGTACTCTGAGTATCTAACACAGTATCTAACACATTATCTTCACATACAGTTTTGATGAGGATCTTATTCTTGTAACCGTGACAATTTCCCTTTGGTATCTTCCTGTTTATGTGGTTTTCCTTTTAAAGATAAATGCTACTATGGAGAATAACTTTATGTTCAGGTTACTAAGTTCAAGTGTGTCCTACTCTACCACGAAATGTGTCTTCACTGTGAGTCGGGTACAGCCCCCTGAAAAGATAAATCAAGGCTGGGTTTCCCCTGCTGTGACTTCCCAGCTCGCTGTATTAAGAAACAATCATTTAGGTCATCTAAACACGTATCCTCTTCTGCACTTCTTGATCAGACATAGTCAATCTGTGAAGGTAACTAGCGTCCCCCATGGCCGTAGGATTTTTTTTTAATTTGTTTTCACTAATCTTCCTTATAATTTCTTAGTTGTCTGTGCAATCAATCATTGGCCTTAACTATTACACTCTTCCTCTTTACACATGAAATCTCCTGTATAGTGATGGTGGTACTTTTGTATCTGTTTTTGCAGTTAACTAATTTATTGCCCTGTAAGCTTTATTCAATATCTAGTCACAGCCCCCACAAGCATTCCTATCATTACTATGTATTTTATAGCTTATTACTGCAGTACCCTGTTCATGATCGTGGTTTTTTGGAATTTACCAAGATCCCTGATATTTCATCATTTGAAACCTGTCACTTTAATTTGAGATTCCTTTAAGAAAAAAAAATATATATTTTAATATGTACATAGAAACATTTTTTGGTTTGCTTGGGTCTCTATGTCTATTTTAGATGCCATGATTAATTAGGTATTTTGCTTGTTTAAGGAAAAGTAAGCATTTCCAAAATGGATTGGCAAAAATAAGGGCTTTTTGGATCATAATTATAAACTCATATCTACAGAAGGATGGAATAAATTATTATGATGATCTGATTAAAAAAAATCTAGTGCTTTTTAAAATTTATATATAATCTAGGAATTGCAGAGAGCAATTAGATATTGAAAATGCTTTCACTGTTTTATGATCTTAGAAAAAAATGAATACTAATAAATAGCATGGCTGTTGCAGCATCCTACAATATACAATAACAACAAAAACTCAGACTTTCACCATTTACAGTTCCTTGTAAAGTTGTTTAATCTATTTTATCTTCTGGGTGTTGCGTAGTCAGATATAAAGAGGTTTTTTGCATATGCACTGACGGCATTAAAGAACTCTTATAAGACACTCTTAGCAGATACATGTATTCCTTTCATCTTACGGGCAATTTTAAAGCAAATGTGGAGTTTAGCCCTCTGAATATTATTTTTGATAGCTACAGAATTGTCTCATTGTGCTCTGTATTTTTATATGCTTTCATATATACTTTTTCAGACTGCCTTTTTTATTATTTGTTCCTCATTGTTAAGCACATTCAATACCTCTAAGTTAGAAATGCAATATTCAATAGAATTAGTTTCTGATCATTTTATCCTTTGAGAATTCCTAGCTCTGCTTCACAACCTCCTCTAGCTCAGATAGCCATGCTCCTAGACTCAAACCAGTTCCTTTATCCTGTGAAAATATCTTCAAGATAAATCACAGTGGTGTTCCATGATCTGATGCCCCTAGTTTCTACCAACAGAAAAATACTACAAATAGATAAAAAGATATAATTAAAGATATGATTGTAAGTCCGAAGGAGTTACAGTAACACAACTGGGGACTCTTTGATGGCTGCTTTAGGACTCGCTGGGTTCAGTCCCCATAGAGTATTGGAAAACCAACTGCCCTGCACTCAAGTGATGCCCCTTGCCCGGCATTAAGAGCTGCCTTTATATCACCCTGGAGTAACATCATTTCCCATAAGTAGGCTGAATCCTTAGGAGACCAATTAAACTAATTTCATGGCACCTATGCACTGCTGGGTTGGTGAAAAGGAGCTGTTCACAGCAGGGTAAGAATGAAGCTCATAAATGAAAAGCAGGGGAGAAAAAGTAGTATAAAAGAAATACAGTGGAAATTAAAAATTGTCAAAAAGTTGCCCAAACAATAAATTGTTGTATGAAAATATAATTAACTTAGATGTGATCTTTTTCATTTAAAATTTTTGCTTCTGATGGATTCCTTCTTCCTACAAATGGTTATATTATCTTTAAAATGATGGGAGTAAACATGAAGATTTGTCTAACTATATGAAAATCTTATAGCAAGGAGTTGACCTTCCAAGAGAACAGTGAACTAAATTGCCTAGAAAGTGTGTTTTATTTATGTACTTATTTTTACTTCAGAGGTCTCAGTTTTTACCTACACTTCTTTCAAACAGAAAATGGACTTCCAGGTAATTTAGATACCACTAAGAGAAATGACTAATAATTACCAGTAAAGCAGGAAGGGATCATATGATTGTAAACACTGAATTGGCCTGCTAAAGGCTTTATATACTCTGTACAGTCTTTCTGTGTAATATTATACATCACTGCTTAAATGTTGCAGAAAAATGTTACATCCTTTCAACTAAAGAGGAGACAAATGATCTTATAAGAGAGAGGGGGAAAAAAAAGGTTACTAATAATTAAAAAGAGGCCCAGTTCTCACAAGAGTGTTATCCATACATTAGGAAATTAAATGATTATACTTAAAACATAGATCCACTGTAACGTTAGTCTAAATGTGAATAATTAATTCTTGACATGTTCTCTCAAGGAAAAAATACCTAGTGAGGTGCTGGCCACAAAATGAATAATCAAAAAAAAAAAAAAAAGAAAAAAGGGGAAAAAAAACGAGTTTACTTTTGAATGATTTAATGGTATTAATAATGAAGTGGCTTTTTAATCCATGACAAGAGGCTCTGTAAAATGGTGTCACAGACTGCAAGCTCTTCAGTATTTTCTACAAGCTGAAAGCAACAAGTTTCCTCCTCATTTGTTCTGAGCGTGAAGACATTTACAGAAGTACTGAAGTTTTCAAGCATGTAATTGTACAGTATGTAATTAAAAGTGCGTTTACAAAAAACGCAAGTGAACACCAGCAACAAAAACCCACATATTGAATCAAGTGCAGTAATTACTCATCGATAGCGTTTCAGTGATGATGTGACGTTGGTGTCCCTACCGTATTTTGCAGTGTTACACCTTACCATAATCCCCTCAGTTCCCTCAGAACCGTATCCCTGTGCTCCTGGTGTTACTTATTGGCAAACACAAATAACGCTCTACAGAGAGCGCACCTGAACAGCGCTGTGATCTGGGTATTTCCTGACGGCACAACTGCGCTGAGGGAAGCGGTGCGTGCTCGTGCGAAGCGCAGGGGGCTCGCAGGCTTACCAGAATTTACAGAGCACAAAGATGTTTTAATGGGTTTATCCAACGGCAATGAGGAAGGATACAGAACCCAGCAGAAGACAATCTGATCTTGAATTTATCTGCTGTTGATGAAAGCATGTAGATAGCTGGGGCTACCATAAGCATGGAAGTTCTATCACCTTAATTTTTCTTCTTTTCCATCCTAAATAATAGAGTAGAAGTTACACGTACTGGATTTTAACTGGTTAGCAACTTCTCTTCCTTTGGAGGGGCTCACCGCTGTGGATTATGTGATTGCTATGGTGAAGCCTTCTTTCCAACAAAATATAATTCTTTCCCAATAAGTAGCCTTTCTCAACATGCAGGTTTCTAGTTTGTGTTGTGTCACTTAAAGCCTCCTGATGGCTTACAGTCATTTTCTTCTGATAGTTTTATACCCCCGACACTTCATAACAGCTTGAACTGTTACCAAAGATGATGCTTTATATTCGGTAAAAGTGAAATAGGATAAACATGAAGCAACTGAGAGAAACAAAGAATCGTAGCTCAGTCCTTCATTTCTACGTTTTCTCTGGTTTGGGTTTATTTGTGTTTTTAGGTGCATCTATTTTCCATTCTTTTCACGCGGCAATAATATTGTTCAATATCTCATAAATTCAACTATCTTGAGCAACCATAAGCCGGCAGAGTGCCTAATAGCAGACTGTAATTTTTACCTGAAAACTGTGCTTTATTATTTTTTTTAACGGTTTGAACTCCTTCAGCCAACACCTTTTGTGTCGTTCCTAACCTGCAGCCGCCAAATGCGTTTTTTTCCCACATTTCAGTTGCTATTAGCAAAACTATTTTCATTGTGAGCAATCACTGTCACCTGCCTGGCATTTTCATTATCACTTCTCCCAAAGCTTTCTCTACGCGCCTCAAAACTAAGCCAGGACTTTCCTTTCTTGGGCAAGGGAGGAGAGTGGCTAAGACCAGCTATTCTTATCAGCCTAAAAGGAGTTACCCTCAAAGGTTTAAATTCACCAGGGAAGTTGATAAACCTTGTGAGAAGTGGAACGGTCAAGGGTGCTCCGAGAGGCACAAGATGACAGGTAACAAAACAGGGAGGCCCAGACACCCACAGATGGGAAAATATGTTGTGGAAAACAAAAAGGGGAAAGGAAAGGGAGGAAAAGGAAAGACAGAAAGAAAGTGCTACCTCAAGTTTTCTGTTTGCCTTCTACGCCTGGCGCTGCCGAGAGCGTGAGGTAAATGGCGATGAACACGCAAGATGGCGGGGAGAGGGGGCCCCGGCGCCCTCAGCGCCGGTAGCGGCGCTTGGTGGCTGCTCAAGGTTCGCGTGGAGCCGGGGCCGCTCATGGCACTGCCGTGAGGAGCAGTGGCCCCGCCGGGCACTTACCCCGCGGCGCCTTCCCGCCCGCCCGCCGGGGAAGCCATGTCACCTCGCGGAGGCGCCGGGCCGCAAAATGGCGCCGCCTGGCGTGGGGCTGCGGCTCTGGGGAGATGGCGGCGGCGGGAGCGGGACCCTCCTTCGGCCTCCCAGCAGGTGAGGAAGCGCGGGGCTCCTCCTCACCTCCACCGTGGCCGGCTCCTTCCCTCGGCACCGCGGGGCTCGTGTCCCCGCTCCCGCCTTCCCACCACCCCGGAGCACGTGCCCGAGGGAGGCGTCGTGCACGGCGAGGCCCGCGGCCCCTTGGCGCAGCGGCGCCTCCGCGCCCTGCTAACCTGCATCTGCTGTTGTTATTATATATCGGTTAGCACGGGGCTGGGAGCTGCCGCCAGCCGCCGATCAGCTTCAATATCTTACCTGAATCGGGACGATCAAACAAACAAACAAACAAAATCCTTTATGCCCCGTTTCCTTTCCATTTCGCACCCAAAAACGTATCGAGGAGGGGGCTCGAGGGCAGCTCAGACCGGGCGCTGCTGCCGGACGGTCCTTAACCGCTGCATTGGCGTGAGGGGGCAGTTAAACAATGCAAATTAATTATAAAAATAAATTAATAAGTGTTGTTATCTACAAACTACGACTCCTTGCCGGCGCAGGTTGTGTTTATCCACGGGATCCGGCGGGATCGTTAAGCTCCCGAGCGAGCAGGAGAGGGGGGATCCTCGGGCAGGGCTGCCCGGCGCTGTCGCGATCACGAATTAAAAATAAAAAGGCTCCGTGTTCGGCTTGCGGCCCGGGAAACGGTGAAACGGTGAAACGGCCTCGCGTCCAACGTGCGGGCCGGGCAGGGCGCCTAGGCCAGGCCAGGGCATCACCCCGCGGGGCTGTAATCGCGCCCGTTCCCTTCGCTCCCGTTTTTTTCCTTTTTTTTTCTCTTTTTTTTTTTGCAGCGAGACACACTTGGAATCAGAGTGGTTGTGACATTTTGGTGGCAGCTTATTGTGCGGCACACTTAAAGTTTAAAAAACAAGCCCCATAGAAGTTGAGGGGCTTAAAGCAGCCCCCTTTGTGGGGCAAGGCATAGAGTTTTGCTTCGGGACAATGGTGTTTCTCAAATTTCTTCCAAAAACCTGCACCCCATCTGTGATCTCAATGAAATCGCCTTTCTCTCTCCCTTCAATTCATTTGGCAAAGGCGAAGCAGATGCGTGGGACGGGGTCTGAATTTTAATTATTAGGTTTTACCTGAAACAAAACAAAGCGAAAAAAAAAAAAACAACAAAAAAAAAAACAGCAAATCCTTTTTACCATGTGTTTGAAGTTAGGAGCCGGGCGGAGGAATATAAAATATAATTAAAAAGCTCTCGGGTCGTTAGAGAGCTGACGAGAACCCCCTTTTTATTTTTCTTAATGAGCCTCTAGCGGTGCCCCGCTAAATTAGCGGCGCTTTCGCGGGTCCTCCCGCCTCGGAAGCGCCGGCCCCGCTTTTACCTGCGCGCGGCGCCGGCCCGGGGGGTTTCGGGCCGTGAAAAGCGCCGTTTTTGCGCGCTCGCTGTCGCCGCGGCCCCGGCTGTGCCCCAGCCACCTGCGAGGTGACAGGAGCGGCGCGGGGGCCGAGCTCCCGCGCCCGCCCTCGGCACTTCATCGGCGGCTGCGTTTAGCCGTCAATAAGGTGCGAGGGGAAAATTGTCTGTCGCTTTAATCCGTGCCCGAGGGGCTGGGGAAATAAAAAGAGAGGGAGAAGGAGGGAGAGAAAAGGAATGGTCTTAAAGAGCCTAAAAATTGGTACAATAGCTGCGGGAATGCGGGCTCTCCCCTCGCCGCCCTGCCCGGCCGGCCTCAATTAGCCCTAAGCGCCTTACGCGCTAGGGGCGCGCGGCAGCGCTGCCCGAGGGGTGAGCGCGGCCGCGGGGAGCCGCGACACCCCCGAACCTCCCTGTCCGCGGCGGCCGGCGACAGCGACCGGGCCGGGCCGGGCCGCGGGGGACACGGCGGGGGACACGGCGCCTCCGCGCGCCCCACTCCCTTAACGCGATGGAGATTTCGTTGCCCTCCCTTGGGAAGCCCGAGGCTTGGCCAAACGCGGGGGACATCAGCGCCAAAGGCAGAGACCTCTTTCTCACTCTCTCTCTCTCTTTTTTTTAGCTCTAGCGCTGGGGGAGCATTTTTTTCCGTATATTTACCCTCCCCCCCGCTTCTGTGTGCGTATGTGTGTGTGTGTGGATGGGCACAAGCTCCCAGAGAAAAGAAATTTTAGAGTAACAACTAAAGGCTTTTCTTGTGCAGTTATTTTAAGGGCTTTGTTCCGCGCCCGAAGGGGGATGCGCCCATTTGTTCGGGCGGGGATTCATCACATGCCCCTTTCATGTGAACTAGAGGTTAACAACCTAATGAGCGCTTGGGGGGAGAGCTGAAGCGTGTAAAGAGCCCGATTTTTTTTATATATTTTTTTCCCCCCCAAATCCCGCTCCGCCGTCGCGGGCAGGAGCGGCCCCGGGAGGCGGCGGGGCCGGGGGCAGAGCCCGGCCGCTACATATGGTGGGTCAAGTCCCCCCATTGTGAGCGTGTAAAAAGGTGTAAAAACTCAATCATCTGTAGCTTTTTTTTTTTTTTTTTTTTTTTTTTTTTTTTTTTTTTTTTTAAGGGAAGGCTTACCCTGGATTTGTTGCATAATGGATTGTTAAAAAAGTAGGGGGCTGAATTAAAACTGTTCCCTAGTCACTTTTAATTAGACCGCGCTATTTAATTAGCAAAGTTGAAACATGCAATTAAAATTAGCTCAGTTTAGCACTGAGTATTAAAAGGGAGCGGGGACGCGGCTCCGGCTCGTATTGGAGCGAGTCGGAGGAGAAATGGCGAAGTTTGGAGCCTTAAGGGAACGGACTCGGCGAGCGACCATCTGCCGGCGCCCTCGCCGTCCTCCCCTTCGGCCCTGACGGCTTGTAGCCACCGTCCCCCCTGCGCTGGGAGCCTGCACCCCCCTGCGCTCCGCTGCGCTCAGCGGGAGAGGGAAGGGCCGGGAATGCTGCTCTGTAACGCGCCGACTGGGCCCGGTGTCCCCGCAGGGACCGCGGGCGCGGAGCCTCCTGCGGAGGAGCCGCTGGGAAGGGCCGCGGGCCCCTCCGCAGCACCCAGGCGGCAGGATTATCGCCTGATTTTGGCGTCTTTCCTCCCACAAATCTCTTTTTTCTTTCTTTTTTTTTTTTTTTTTTCTTTTTTTTTTTTCCGCGTCTCCTTTTCCTCCCCCACTGGGAGCGGGGAAATGGAGTTAATGTTTCCAGCACTTGGGAAGTGCGAGTTAACGGGATCTCCTTCCACCTTTCCCCGCTACGGCATCCAAAGAGCTTTCCCGGGCCAGGAGGAATGTGCCTTTTTCCTGGGGCGGGGGGTGGCGGGGAGAGGAGGGTAATTTCCATCCTTGTAATATTGGTTTGGGGATAATTACTTTTAATGTCAAAAAGATTTAGTTTAATATCATCTCTATTAGGCTGCTGGGCGGATAATTAAAAGTGAGGATGATAGCAGCAGGGAAACAGATGGCATTTGCTTACTTTGATTCAGTAGGTAAATAATGAAAAAGTCAATGGCAAACCCCCTCGAACAATTGAAACCTTAAAGAGCACTAACATTAGCAGCTACTTACAAACTGTCTTCCGCTAAGAGCGAGATGAAAATACACTAATCAAGAACTATATTTCTCGGCGAGGCTGCCGCGCCGGCCGCCCCTCCATAGCAGCCAATGGCCACGCGCTCGTTAATTAAGATTTTACTCCCGTAATTGCGGGGAGATGCAGGAACCTTCCCCGACTCGTGCGGGGCCCGGGAAGCCTTGGGGTGACCCGAGGGGGGCCACGAGCCCCCGGGGAACGTGGGGGCGGCTGGAAAGGGGCCCGGCGCGCGTTACGTGGAGCCGACCCGCGTGTAACGCGGCCGTCCGCGCTCCCGCGGCCAGGTACCTGGCGGGGGAGCTGAACTGCGAGCCGTGGGCACGGGAGGGAGACCCCAGTTTGGATTATGCTTTGTTTTTGCTATTATTGTTCTGAACAAGGTAGCGGGGCAGCCCGGCGGGGCTGGAGGCGCTGTGGGCGCGCGGGGGCTGCGGCCCGTCCTGCTCCCGACACCCTGTCGGCTCCCCAAACAAACACCCCCTGCAAGACAGACGCGGGAGCAGAGGTGCGGGTGAGGATCCTCCTGTGCCTCGTCCAGGAGAAACGAAACGCGGTAGGAGGGCGCCGGGGCGAGGCTGAGCCCCCCTGCGCCCCCCTCACGTACACGAGAAAGGCCCCGTCCCGGGGCGGGCTGGCGGCGGCCAAGTCGCATTTGGTTTGGTCCGAGATGCGGGTTGTGCGGGTAGCTCGGCGTCCCGCATCGCCCGCGGGTGCGGAGCCCCGGCCGGGGGCGGGCAGCAGGGCGCAGCCCCCTGCAAAGCCACGGAGGGGGGAAAGGGGGTGCTGCACCGGGGCGGGGAGCGTGGGGCAGGTGTTCTCGGCACTCAGCGCGGGTCTCTGGCTCTCGTAATACTCGCTTTAATTTTATTTATTTATTTATTCATGGCGAATAAAACAAACCAAAAACTTCTGCGTCGATCCTGTGCTGTCTGCTTAAAATAATAATAATAATAATAAATGAGCAAGTGTTTAGGATGAGGGGGCTTCTGCTCCCGACTTGGAATAAGCAGGAAGAAGAGGCAGTGGGTGCGCAGCGCGGCCGCGCGCGGGGCTGCGGCTCTCCGGGGCCGCGCGGAGAGGCGCGGGACGCGGGGCTGGGGGATCCCACGCGCGTTATCTGCTCCGGAGCCAGAGAGTCGAACCGCGCCGTTCTCGCCATCACAAACGAACGGAGCGAAAATCCCTGCGTCCTGTTCAGCGGCTGATACCCTACTCGTTTGATTTTCTTCTTTTTCTTCTTTATTTCTTTTTTTTTTCCTTTTTTTTTTTTTCCCGTCGTGGTTGTTTTCAAAACAGATTGATTAAAAAAAGAAAAAAAAAAAGAAAAAGAAAAATTGCCACTAACGAAAAGGATAATGCAGCCCTTTAGTTTGAACCGAAGCTAAAAGAAAAAGGAACCGGGGGAATCCGCCTAGCCCGTGGTGAGCAGGCTGCCTCCGGGGAAAGGTATTTGCAGGGAAAAAAAAATCCTGCAGAACTGCAGAACCAAACAAAAGTGCCGGAAAGAAGGAGAAATCTTTTTTTTCTTTTTCCTCCCTTTCCTCCTTTCGGAGTATTACACAGCAACATTTTAAACGTTTCCCTTTATTGTGATCGAATTATACGAATTCCCAGTTAAATCAGACGATCTGATTAATTCTCCCCGGAGAATAAAATTAGAGCTTGCAAATAAAATTAAAGCGGATATTTTGACTTGTCGGCTGTATTAAATAAAGGTGTTATAACACCTAAATCTCGAAGAGCAGGTGGCAGCTGCGCGCAGAGAAAGTCGGAGGAGAAAGAGCTCATTTTGTGGAAATAATGGTTTAAAAAAGGAAAAGAGAAAAGGGAGGAAGAAATAAGTATCAAGGGCTTTCGGATCTGCTGCCTGAGGGGGCCCCAAATCCAGCCCCCAGCAGGACTTGTGCAGGGGACCGGGGCGCGCGGCCGAGGCCGGGGGGCCGCGAGCGCAGCCGAGTGTCGCCCGCGTCCTCCGGGGCTGCGCGCGGCGCGTTTCGTTCCGCCTCGCTCCGAGAGCGCCTCCGAGCCCGCGAGAACGCGCGGAGCGGGGGCTCTCCCGCAGCCTCGCGCCGTTGGGCAGCGCTAAGGACAGGGAGTGCAGGACACGCGCGGGACGCACTGCAGAAAGCGGCGCGGCCGCTGCAGGGCCCGGCGGGGGGGCAGCCGTCGGGGAAGGAGCCGCCGCCGTTTCCCCCGCAGCCGCCGCAAACTGCCCCCTTCTGCCTACCGGGCAGGTGACGTCAAGCGGGCATTTTAATGCCAAACCCCACGAGCGGTTGGAGTCGCGCGTGGGTGCTCCCGCGGCAGCCCCCGCTTCTGTCCCCGGGGGAGCGCGAGCCGGAGCCTGTTGAGCGTCGAGTTGCGCAAGTTGCGAGCGACCTGGGCGCCGTGCGGGGCGCAGGGGCCGCCTGCGCGGCAGGGGAGTCCCCAAATCCCCACTCACCTGGCGAGGCTGCTCCCGGGCACGGCCGGAGAAACGTCCCTGCAGCCCTGGAGGGAGAGGGAAGAGAGCGAGAGAGAGAAGGAGGGGAGGAAAGGGAAGAGGAGACGGAGGAAGAGAAGGAAGAGAAGGAAGAGAAGGAAGAGAAGGAAGGAAGAGAAGGAAGGAAGAGAAGGAAGGAAGAGAAGGAAGAGAAGGAAGGAAGGAAGAGAAGGAAGGAAGAGAAGGAAGGGAGGAAGGAAGGGAGGAAGGACGGAAGGACGGAAGGAAGGACGGAAGGACGGAAGGAAGGAAGGACGGAAGGAAGG
>JAWLRI010000763.1:3255991-3451485 GCA_034781795.1 Crypturellus tataupa
TTCTCTTCTCTTCTCTTCTCTTCTCTTCTCTTCTCTTCTCTTCTCTTCTCTTCTCTTCTCTTCTCTCTCTTCCAAAATATTTTTCCCCTCCTCTTACACTTTCTCCTGGGTTTGCCCCCTTTTATTTTGCTTTACCTTCATTTTATTATTATTTTAATTATCTTAATTGGCAGAAAGACGGAGAAGCCGCTATTGTCGCTCAGCTCGAAAACCAGAAATACAAAGCACAAAATCCGCCAAAGATGAAATTGGGCGTCTTTTTTCCCGCTTTTCATCTCCAAATCGAGTTGCTTTTGGTAAAAAAAAAAAAAAAAAAAAAAAAAAAATCATCAGACATTTTCATGTGCAAAACCACCCCTTTCAGCCACCTTCCCTCATTCCTGTGTTAGCAGGGGATTTGGTAAAGTTAATTTATTCTGCAGGTGTGTGCGCCCTGCGGCGCGCTGCTGCCGGCCCCGCACGGACACCGTCCCCGTCGCTGCCCCGGTCCCCGCCGGGTTCCTGGGCCGCTGGCCCCTGCGCGGGGCGCTGCGGGAGGCTGAGGGCGGCTGCGGAGCTGCCCGCGCTGCAGGGGCGAGGGGGACCAGGCGGGAGCGCAGGCGGCGGCAGCAGCCGGGGCTGCCGCTGCGCTGATGGGAGCGGGGAGCGGAGACGCCGCTCCGGTTGGAGCGGGGAGCTCTGCTGCGGGTCCTGGGCCCCTGGGAGCCCATGGAGACCTCGGGCACAGCGGTAAGTAGGTTGTGGAGGGGCTTAGGAACCGCCAGGGTGAGATGCCAGGTTTGAAGGGCAGTGCACACTTGAGAGGCGGAGGAGCTCCCTGTGTTGGGGCTGAGCTTTATTATAAAGTGCTTTCCCTGTGGGAGCTTTTAAGAGATGATTATGCCCTACAGCAGCTAAACAAGAGTAAGAAGCTGCTGCATATTGAGATTTATGTTTTAAAGAAAGTTACAGGAAGCTCTTCATTTCATACGCAGCAGTAATGGCTGTGGTATAGGAGCTGGTAGATTAAATTATATTGTAATATACACTGAGCAGTGAGCAAAGGGATATCTGTGTAAAACAGTAATGGGTGTTTTTGCAGCGACTCACTGATTGCTCATGTGGAAACAAGCAAATCGAGGCAGACAAAATTGCTTAAGCATAAGAAGGCTTCAGTGAGAGGCCTAACTGCAACAGGGCACGTTAACCTTTTTTACCACAACAAAATCTGAGGCCTGTCCTGTCCAAAATGCTATAGCAAACTAATGTTCATCTTCCCCCAGGTGCGAATTTGGCAGGCACATGGGCCAGGGCATGATGAGACACCTGGCTTGGGGATAATTCTGCTTGGAATGTTGTTCTGTGCAATATTGGATTTAGCTGGATGCAGGAACCAAAGTCCTTTCTTACGTTTTTCCTCTTAACTCCTTGCAAGCTCCAAACTACAGGCTATAAAATGGTGCTTCCCAAAGAGCCCGATAGCACCTGAGAGCCCTGTTTTGATGATCTGGAAGAGCAAAATCTTACCATGTGCCTATCTGGGGATTCATTCTCTGTGAGAGATAGTGATATGTGGGATACATCCTGGTTCCTGACTGCACACGGAAGCTTTGCCCATGCGAATATCACAATGCAGGTTCCCCAGGGGGCAGCAATGGGACCTCACTTGCAGTGAGCCAGGATTTGTAGACTCTTTTTCTGCCTTACATCCCTTACTTTCTCTTATTCATATGTTGTAAAGCTTGTAAGAGTTACCCTTGGGGTTGTTTCTCTACCACAGTTACCTCTTTCATCTAGGAATCCTAATGGGAAATGACTGGAGAAAAGCATGGATGAAAAAGATGTGATAGAGGTTCATTGGAAACAGGTTACCTGCTACCCTTAAACACGTATCCATCTGCTGTGCATATGCAGAAAGCAGTTGACTATTTAACTGGGGGGAAAAATAATAGATGGGCAGGATCTGTGCAAAATTGTGTACATTAGTGACAGCAGGGCAGACTCCTGGGGGGAAGGGGGAAACGGAAAGGAAACCAGAAACAGAGAGCGAGTCTTTTCGTGTGGTCTGACAGGCAGATGGAAAGCATGAATTACAAAGGCTTTTAAAAAGATCTGCTTGGGGTTTATGTTTACAGAGAGATTTAACAAGACTGGCTGGTCTTAAAATGCTGAGGTCTTTGCTAAAATCAGATATTTGGAAGGGGAATGGGGGGAAGCCTTGAACCAGAGCATGGGAGAGGCTCGCAGGGACTCAGTGGGACACGAGTGGGACCCATGGGGCAGGGGCCCTGGTTTGGAGCTCAGCAGGGCCTGCCCTGGCAGAAGGGCACATGGGTGCCAACGGGAGCTGCTGCCAAAGCCCGTGAGCTTCTGGCTACCCAGAGCGACAACAAATGCGTAGGGAGATGCTGCCAGCGCAAACTGGGATTTGTGCAGCACGGACGTACCCATGAACGGTTTTGCAGGGAACATGGGTATCAAAATGTTGCCTCCTTTTCATGTAAGCGGGATACTGGATATCAACTTCCTTCAGCGGCTTGAGGGAGCTTCTGGCTTGCGCTGGGTAAAAGCCAGGGGTTTTCTAAATGCTCCGTTTACAAAGCCAGCCATGGCTGTTCACAGCCATATGAAAGGTGCAAGTAATGGAGCATTTAAGAAGTCTTTGCTTTCTAAGGCAAGGCAAGCCTAGAGCGGGCAGGAGGATACAATTAAGCATCTACCTGACACAGTGGGGATATGGGAAGGATTTTTTTTTTGTCACACAAAAAATGAACCAGCCCCTCACTGAAATCCCTGCTCTTTCTTACAAGGGTGTTACCTGGATTGGTGGTGATTTGAAGGGTGTTTTCAGGACCTGTTCTCTGGAACAGTTCTGTCCTATCCCTCTTTGCGTGGTGGTTAAAAATGATTCCAAAGCAGCTTTTTCTTTTTTTTTTAATGACCCCTGGAAAATATCTTGGAACATATAGAAAGAGGTTTGAAACTCGAAGAGTTAAATATACCCATCTGCCCTGGTGGGATCTTGTAAATCTTTTATTTTGTCTTCCTAATTTCCCTTCTCAGGGAGAGCTTAGCTATTTTTCAGTGCCTGGCACACTGGTTGCTGAATGAAGCACTTGTCGTACCTGAGCATGGCAAGGACTATGATCACATCTGTAATCAGGAAAGTGCTGGTGCCCTAAGGCAGGCGAATGCATTGGGTGCAGGGCAGCAGGGCTGTTCCTCATGAAGGACGGAGTGTCCAGGTGCCTCGCTCTGCTGTGCAAGGGGAGGTGGCTCTGCAGGGACAACGGTGAGTGGCGGGCGCCCTCTCAAGCAGGGTTGACCGCGGAGCTGGGGAGTGTCGTAGGGGCTCTGCCTCTGCCGTTGCGTTATTGCTCACTGCTGAAACCTCGAAGCAAAGTTAGTCCTGTTTAGATGGGCTGAGCAGCAAATGTTCCATAAACTGTGAAAAGCTGAGACTGATTTGGTCAAATCTCTGGCTTTCTTGGATGCTTCAGCAGGGTAGAAGCTGTTTGGATGATGATGATATTGGGCAGAGGCGCTCTCATTAAGAAATTGCCTGCTGGAACTCCCTCCAGCCATCTGGCATCCCAAATACATTACTAAGTATTTTGCACACAGCCATCTTTGCTGACTGTCTCTTTTGCTTTGCAGGTGTTTACGGTATCAGGATTTTCTTTTCCTTTCCGACCTTCATTGAATCTCATGCTCTTGCAATCTAAGGATTAGCTACATCACAACAAAAAAGAAATTTCCATGAAATTTTTATCTTCAACAGGACACTTTTTTCTAACCAGATTCTCACATTATATGTTAAATATTAAATTACATTTCTGATCTTCCCCAACCTACTCTTTTTTTTCTTTTCTTTTTAATTTTTAAATCGTGTATACAAAAAATACAATTTCTTTATAGGGCTTTGCTGTTTCATTTGTGTGTGAGTTTTTTTTTTCCTTCAATAATGGACTGTACTTATTTTTCTTAAAGCGTTTAAAGGTTTTATGCATTGGTAACAATTAAAACATTTTATTATCATGTATCACAACAGCTGGTGATAGTTGAGTTTTATTTTGCTACAGATGAGAATGATTTGGTCTTTTATCCCTCAAATTAACTTTCAGTCATAAGTCTTAAATGTTACACTTATGCATTCTGGACTAATCTGGGCAAGACTCTTTTGTTTTTTCATAAACTAAACACTGAAAATTGTCCTCAAGCAGGATGCACAGCTTAGTGCTTCCTGTGGTTGCCACATGCTGCTCGTGCTCAGTGGGTGTGGGCTCCTGATCTACTCTGAGATTAAGCTGAAAATGAAATAATTCTTGAAAAAGGGATCACGGACACTTCAGCTGAATGTGGTACATTTGAAGTAAAGCATATTTATTTCTTACAGTCTTTTGAAAGGTATCTGACCTTTACTGGCTGTTTTGTTTAACTTTCTCTGAATTATTGTCTTGGAATGGGAATGAAATGCTGCTGTTGCAGAGGAGCACTGACTTCATAGATGAAGGAAGATAGGAAGTTTTGTAGTGAAAACTACACGTTGGTCTTTGTGTTTGGAGTTCTGCTACTGACTTAAAAATGCTGTGTGATCTAGAGCTAGTCAAAACAACATGTATTTTTAAAAAGTTGACCACTAATATTGACGGTCTCCAGTTCCAGTTGCTCAGTTTGAGGCACCCAGGACTTGATTTGTGGACTTTTGTACTACTTGAGTATTTATTTTTAATAAGGGTCCTAATTAAGCCTGCAATCTCTGTTGCAGGAAAGCTCTCCTGGACTCTATCTTCATTCATTAAAATGTGTCAAATTCCTCAGTTTCGAGGAAAGCTCTAACAATGGCAAGAAAGACCCTCTGTCCTGGATATACACCGTGTGCCGACGAACATGCTTGTTAATAAGTTCTTGTTCAGTGTTGAAGTATAGCAACAAGGGGTTATAAATTTCCTCACTTCCAACTACATGAGTAGAGCCCCTGACTTAGCTCAGGAAGCTACACTGTTGTGAGCCATGGAAAAGTAAAATACCCTCTGCTTTATAATAAGTCATTCCAGCTCTACCTAATTAACACTTCTTAGTGTTAATTGTAACCCCCTGTTCTGTTTTTTTTATTATTTTTAAAATAATTTTATTTTGTTTCAGGGACAATATTTCCCAGGTACTGCTGATAAAATGTCAGGCAGAGGTAACACTTTTGTTTTCCTTGCTATTATAACATTGTGCTATAGATATATAAGGAGCTACATGCCAATCAACTGCCAGAGCAAACAAGATGAAGAAGTAAAAACCTTCTCCTTAGAGACCTCCTTGAGTAGACAGTGAATTACGAGCTCTTTTCTGTCTAGAGAACCTGTGGGTAAAATGTCTAATGGTGCTGAAGTACCTTGCTGTACTTAAAAATAATGTATGATTTTAAGTAAAAGTGGCTTGTTTTAAAAACTCGGTAGATCTAACAGGAAAGAGTAATGGAGTACTTTTTTTTTAATAAACTGTACAATCCCACAAGCTTCTAATGCTACAGAAAAAAAATGCTCAGTTTTTACAAAAAGGTATTTAATGAAAAATAAAGACATTCATTCTGTTGGTAAGGGGGGAGAGAAATCCTGTTGACACTTCAGCAAACCCACTTATCTTACTTTCTTAGTCTGAAGGAAATAAGAGTACTTGGAGAAAACAAGAACATAAGATTTTGCTGTTAAAACAGCACTCTGATGCTTGCAACACTATAGACCTAACACAAAAGACCTGTAAGAAAATATTGGTACAGAATGGGGGGAGAAATATCACTACAATGATTCAATATTTTACAGCAAGATGAAAGCAAAGACCTGACTGAAAACAAACTGAGGTGAGAAATGAAAACCATGTTAGGCAGATGAAAACCTTATTTGATAGAGATTGCTAAAATGAGGATCATAAAGGTCCAGGTGATGGACTTCCTCCTCCAGAGGGTGGAATAGTGATTGGCCTACTGTTTAACAAAATAAAATACATAAGGGATATTTTGCTTAGCGGACGGGTTTTAGCCTTTGGGTAGGAAAGATGATGAACTTTAGCAAGGATGAATGTTAACTATAAGATGAAAAGCCACTTTTCAATAGTCATAGTCAGATCTTGATTAAATTAACATTTTTTTTCCCTTTTCCAAGTATCCATGGCCTAAAATATAGGCATAGTTGTCTTATCACAAATGCTAGAGAATCCTGAATTGAAATTTGTTAGAAGACTGAGTAAATCGAATGCTGAAAATACTATTTGGACTTAAAATTCTCCATGCTGCCTAAAATAAGGCTTATACTTGCAGATGACTTAAGGGCCTGGCCCAAAGTCTTGCAGCACTTTGAGATGTTACTCTAAGGAAGCTACACATGCTTATACCTTCATGGATATTTTGTAGAGCTTTATAGTAGGATGACAAAACAGAACAGGGGGGATTAGAAATAAAGCTAATCTCAGCTCAGAGAAAGGGCTTGCTAATGTGGGGTGTAGCAGCACGAGGATCTCTCCATTGCCATGTGCTGAGGGGCCCCTCTGCCCCAGCCGCCATTTTGTGGTTCATGGAGGCGCCTCCCTGAGGTACTCACTGCTCCCGCGTTGCTCCAGCTGCGGGCTGACCTGCTCCTCCTCATTTTCCTAGCTGAGACACTCACAGCCTGTTGGAAAATAACAGGGTTTAGGAGGCAGCCCCCCGCTTTCCAGCAGAGAGCCAGGATCCAGAGTACATGCGGGGCCACAGTGCTGCTGCAGCAAGGTGGCGTGTGGTGGGACAAGATGGCGCCTTGAGCTCGCAACTGTCACCAGGCTTTGAGAATCCGCCGGTCCTGACCATGAAGACGTGCAGCTCCCTCGGGAGGCTTGGAGGCCCTTGCAGCAGTACGTTTCCCGCTGGAAATCAGAAATGCCTGCGGTCAGGATAGCAGTCTTGCTTCCCGAGAGAGTAACTAACACGGATGGTGAACGTGAGCTCTCCTGTGGGCACAGTCTGCATCTGCCCGGTACTCTAGGAAGGTTGGTGTCTACGTTTCTGGTTACCATTTTTTTTTTTTCAACCTATAGAACCCAGTCACTTCACATGTCTGATTAGCATTCCCTGATATTCTAGTTTCTACTCAACTTTTACGTGACTTTTGCAACTGTGTGGAAGTTGTCTTGGTGTGATAGACCATAGCTGGAGCATCAGGATCTGCCTGGCTTTCTTGGGACACGTGATGAAGGCAAGGTGTGAGGATCTTTTTAGTTGAGTTTTAAGGATACTATTGGCATATTCTTGACTTAAAAGTACCTTCTGATCATCATCAGTCACACCTGAATCTGAGATTAGATGAACCTGGTAGCAGATCCTGATAGCCCTTTCCATGTTAAATTATATCGCTGAATTTTAATTTTTAATGTTTTCTTTAAAGAAAATTGGTAAAGGATATTGCTTGCTTGCTTTTTTTTTTTTTGGCAGTACACTTTTTGAAAAACTCTCTAACCGAGCGATAGATGCCACAGAATCCGTAGCAGTGCAAATAGTCCTGGTTGAATTTGGTGACTGTAGCTGGCACTGCACGTGGTAGAATATTTTCATAAGTTTGTTTGCAAAGAAATAAGATGAAACGTAGTGTGCGTATGCATATCTATTTTCAAACACACATGCTCATGCACACACACCTTACCTTCGTTAATTTGTTCACCACTTTTTTTACATGGTAGACTTCTTTACTGGAGGTCAAGTAACAGGCATTTTGTGATGAAGCTCTTAAGGTAACGATGCATACAAGAGGTCTGGCACCAAGGTGGTTATTAATGTCCAAATTAGCTGTATGAAATTTGCACCGCAAAGGCAAGATATAAGATCAGTTGAGTTCTTGACATGGTACCTGACCTACAGGATGCAAAACTAGAGTGTTAGATTTGACCTTGCAAAATTCTGTTTTATGTGTGTGAGTGTTCTCAGTGACTGACAGTTCTCAGTAACTGGTTTGTCTCACATATGGTTAAAGACTTCAGCAAAGCCAACAAAATACTGCTTTGTCTGCCTTGGACAGCTCCAAGCCTTCACTAAAAACACAACCATAACAAGGTAGTGCTTGTCTTTGTTTGAAACTTGTTTCATATTGAGTGGAAAAACAAGTAAATCCACTGC
The DNA here is from genome assembly GCA_034781795.1 of Crypturellus tataupa. Classification (NCBI taxonomy): domain Eukaryota; kingdom Metazoa; phylum Chordata; class Aves; order Tinamiformes; family Tinamidae; genus Crypturellus; species Crypturellus tataupa. The sequence continues at coordinate 3,264,102 of JAWLRI010000763.1, forward strand.
TTGAACATGGAAAAAATGATCCCATAGTCATTTCATACAGCAGAACTGCTAGTGAAGAAGCATGTGTGATTATTAAGAAAGGTTCCTTTTTATTCTTTAGACTCTCTGGGGACATCTTATATTATTTTTTCTGATGTTCAAGAACTGAGAATCCCACTATATAAAAGTTAGCTGTTCTCAGTTTTCTTGCCTCCATCCAGCTCTTGATGACCAAGCATCTTTATAGGAGTGTAAGTCAAGAGGTTCCTTATCCTTTTAGAAATGTACCACAGTATGTAAACAAGGAATTGCAAAGGGGATGCACAATGTTTGTATTGAATTTCATTTTATTAATTGGAACTTGGCCAAAATGAAAGTTAACTTATTTAGGGGAAATGTTTCCTGATGGAGGAAAAGGAATAGTTTTGGCAGGTTGTGTAATATGTGTCTTGGGATTATCTAATAAAAATTGGAAAGAAATCCTGTGGCCATGAACAGTATAAAGGTTAGTTATGGGCATATCTTGTCCCCATATGGTACCTACGCCGAATTAAATTAAAGGTAAAAGTAATCTTGATTCATATGTTTGTACTTGTCTTTAGATCACAATTTTATTGTTTTAAAAAGTCACTTTCTCTACTGCTTTTTGAAATATTTTTTTCACTTTATAAATGATTTTCCAAAAAATAGGAAAAAATGCTATAAAATATTGTCTAAAAAAAGAAAGGAAGATAATCTGAAGAAATCTAAACTTTAGTCATGTCATAGCTCTGTAGGGATGAGGTGCAATAGAATCAAAACCCTAGAGCTTTTGAAGAACTCGGAACCATAGTGTTCAGATCTTCTTCTTTTAATGTTTGATTATATTTGTTGCCCAGTATTTAGTATTTTTTTTAATAGCATTGTCATAAAAGCACTCTAACCAGCAAAGTTAAAGGCTTTTTAACTCTTTAGATTAGATAACAGATTCCTGTAATTGCTTGTGATACAACTTGACAGATTAGGAGTCTAGGTTTTTTAGGTATTACACACCACAGAATGGAGATAAGGCACCTGGCAAGATCTTCAAAGTATCTCTGCTTTATTCCCATTAATATCATTTTGAAAATCTCACTAGGCATCGTGTTTATCCGTTTTGTTTCTTCCCAACTGCGATTTAGTCACTGAGTGGTTGTTCAGAATGCCTAAAAGGACTCAGTGAGCAACTTCTATCCTGAGAATGACTAAAATGGATAAATAAGGGCATGAAGGAGATGGGGTCTGCAATAGTGGTAGTTTCCTCTAATCCTCTTTGTTTTAACAATCATGCCTGAAAGGCTAAAGGTGCCGTCATGAATGCTGAGCTGATCAAATGTCAGTAGCGGAAGTGCAGAGGTTAAGAGGTGCTCATCTTGCATGCAAATACAGAAGAAGATGGTGCTGTAGCTCACGCACCTGGTTGAAACTCATAAGACCTTGATTAAACTTTCTGTTGCATTAAAGAAATGCTCAAGAGGAGTTATTTTAAGTGACAGATGAAGTGCCATGTCCTTCTCAGGTACTCTAAGTGGGGGAAAACCTGGCTAATTAAAGTGTAAAGGAGAAACAAGAACAATTATTGCATCTAGAAAATACGATGTATGAGTGTTGGCCAAAGCTATCAATTTAGTGAATATCCTGTAGTGCTGAAGTTCTTTTCTAAAGAACTGACACCTTGAATCCTGTTATCCCATGAGAGCCTCAGGTTTTGTTCCTGAACTAACTTCTAGACATTCTGTGGAGGACAGCAACAATCTCAGCTTATCAACCATAAAGGCTGGACCAAAGTAGGAAAAGGACATTACTTTTAAAAATGTTATGTTTAAGGCAGTCCAAGATCATATTTGACTTGTTTAGGAGTTCACGTTGGCGGTACCAGAAAGCAGGACCTGGCAGCTGTCAGAAAGTGAGGGCAGCTGGTTTCTCATGCTGCCTTCCAGGATCCATAGTTTTAATTTGAATAATGTATGTGGTTAATGAATAATAAATATAATAGTAATGATTAAGGCAGATGACTCCTTGTTCAGTTTAATGGTCACAGCCAGCTGAAAATGTGTGTGGTGCATTCATGGTGCTGCTCTGAAGCTTGTATGTATTCGGTCCCTGACAACCTTGTTCAGTGTTACGGGTGAATCATTTTGCCCCTATGCTTTGCTCTTAGCCAGTGCTTCACTTTTTCCTGCTTCACACCTGGCTGCAGAAATGTATTTTGGTTTAGAGAGGACAGTTAATTTACAGCAATTTGCTCACTTGTGCAGTGGAGCTCCAAAATTCACAAATTTCCTTTCTAAAAGCTGCAAGAGGGAGGGAGATCAGACTGTCCACTTGTACCTCTTGCCGTTACTTATCTATTCATGCTGCTTTTAGGGAAAGTTAAAACTTGCTTTTATCAACTGAGCCAAGCTCCTGTGAGGCTGAAGAAGCCTTGTGCAACTAATGATGGTAGGACTGAGCAGCTTTGCCCCAGAATGTTTCTTGAACGCTTCCAGCATGTTGCTAAAGGGGTTTACCTGTAGTTGGCTTTACAGTAGTTTGTGAAGAGACTAAGGAAACACAAAACAGGTGAACTGAGGACTTGCACCTTGGAAAGGTCTTTATGGCTGTCAGTGGCGCGTGTGGGTAAGGGGTTGTTTCTCTGAATTGGAGCTATTGGATGCTTGCTCGTGTGACACAAATAGCTGCTCACATCTGTTACAGGGCTTGTTTGAGCAGTGTCTTGATTCTGCTGCCCCTGTGTGGTCAGATGTGGTCTGGTACTTCAGGTGTTCCTCGTGCTTTGCATGATTCATGTGGTGCGGGAAGAGAAAGAGAGAGTCCTGCATCTTAGATGTGCTTCTCCTTCATTGGAGCATAAATTAAGAATAACTGTACTGAAATTCATGCATTGTATATTAGTATTGAAGGGGCAGCCAGATGCACCTGCAGTAATAAGGAGTGGTTGTGCTGAGTATGTTATTAGGCTTTGGGGGGGAAAAAAGCCAACAACCCCTGTTTTAGCTTCTAGATGGATACTGTGACCATTCAGAACAGACAAAACTGGCATGGCAAGGCAAGGGTAAATCTTCTCATGGGCATGGCATTAAAATCAAGGCCTTAATGAATAGCTACTGTTGGCTGAGCTGTTTGAAACATAAGCAAAAAGGAAAGACTGATGGTGGATTTTCATTAATCAGTTGTGATATTAGCCACAAGTCTTACTCCCAAATGATGGCTTGTCCCTGTGTTCTGAGGTTGCAGTTACAGATCTCCTTGTACACTGCCAGCTTCAGCAATGCCTGCTGCAGATCCTGTGCTAGTGAGAAGCACTGACACAAACAACCAAATAGATATATATACTTACCACAAGCTTTACTTTTTTAAATAATATAGTAATCATTTATGTTTTGCCAGTTCAGTAATATCTATGAGGTTTCTTAGTCATTAATTCACTTGAGTGAATTAGGAATGTTTTATTGTAGTAATAAACAGTGATATGTCTTCAGGGACTTTCAAAGCAAGTATAATAGAAAAAGTAAATTACACTGTGGTCTGGTTTTGCATTCCTTGCTCACTCGGAGTTTTCACTGGCTTCAAGGAATGCAGGAGCAATCCCCAAATATTTGTAAGGAAATCAGGTTGAAAATTTGCCTTGAGCCCAAAGATTAAAAAATGTAAAATGTCAGCACTAGGAATTGACAGAGGGGGAAAATTCCAGCTACGAAGAGAACAGCAGCTGAGAATGTCATGTAATACTTTTATTAACACAGTATGAAAGGCAATTTAAATAAATAGGTCTATTTCTGAAGTTTTCAGAAGTCTTTATTTAATTTAGGTAAAAATAAATATGCCACAAATGTTAAACTCACTTGCAGTCATCTGATGACTTCAGATACATTCCCAACTTTGTACTCAACAGCAAGTTACAGGTCCTTTCTATTTCTGCCTCCCACTTCTAACCTTATGGCATGTGAGGTGGTGCTGTGGGGAAAGGACCATCTAACACAGAGCAGGCTAAGGGGTTCCTGCCTCTTGCTGGGCAGCTGCTGGTCAAACCTAGCCCCTGCCACCCTCCTCTTGTCAGGCCTCATCTCATTCTATTCCCGAGCCGTTTGCTTTCTTGTCCCACTCATTTTGAGGTAGAAGCTGTGTCTGTCTTGACATTTGCAGCATAATGAGGTCCCAAACCAAATCAGCACGTTTGATTCTTGCAGATAGTCCATATGAATGTAAATTAATAAAAATAATTATAGCGTGACATATGCAGTGAAATGCAGAACCTGGAAATCCGAACAATGAATTGACTACAGAGCCTCTAGCCCTGTGTGTAGGACTGGAGATTGATTAGAAGCTTTGCAGTTGGAGGGAACCCTTATGGGTGTTCTCTTGTCTCTTAGACTGGCTCTATTAACCGAGTTCCTATACATTGCCATAATATTGGAGACTTCAGTTACAGCTGGCTAATTAGGGAATAGTAGTGGATCTCTCTCTCTCTCTCTCACACACACACACACTTGCACAGAGCATGGCTGCCCAAGCCACGCTTCCTTTGGAAGCTGGGCTAAAAATAGAAAACACTTCCCAGCGCCAAACCTACTCACTGTAATTAGCAGAGACTTTCTGCTCATTTGTAAGGGTACTTCTCTTGGCCTAATGTGTTTGCTTGGTAGTCTGGTAATTCTTTCATGGAATTTTTAAAAATATTTTTAATTTAGCACAGTGATAAAGAATACATATGGATAAGTGGCTAGAAAGGTCATTTATCACATGAACCAATTTCTATTTCTTTGAAGTGTTGGTCACATCTTGAGTAATATTTCTCACCTCATCGGTTCTGAGCATAAGGAATGAAGTGTTGCATTGATCACTGATGAGATGCATGCAGTCAGGGTGTGTTTGTGTGTACATTGACATTGTATTAACCTGGCAAAAGTTTCTCTTTCCTAATTCTTTGGTGCCTCCTTATGGAGAGGCTGTAGTGGACTTGCTTTTATTGTCATAGATCCAAAAACTCTCACCAGAATTGTCAACCCTGTTGCTGTATGTACCTACGTTATCTTTTCAAAAGTTTGGTGATGTATAGACATGATCTGATATTGCTCTATGTTGATGGGAGACAAAACAGAGGAAAGACGCAAAATCCTTTCACTCAAACAGGGCTGGAATAGAGTAAGAGTAGCCTTTAGATTTCTAAGTTAATGATTTTTATTACTGGGAGCTCCTAAATGAGGCTGAGATGCTACTAAAATAACTGAAACAACCCAGGCTGCTCAGCTGAGTGACTGTTAAAGAAACCACTAGAGGACAGCAGAGACTGTGTTAAAGGCACTACCAAGCGTCCCCTGCTTCAGAGCACTTGGAAAATAAAGCAGCACTTGACAGTTGTGGGTTAGACAATGCAGAAGTGCTTCCCTTTCCTCAGAAATCATGTTTTACTTGATGTTCAACTTTGAACATTGTTGAGCTCAACAATAGTCAACAAGAATGTTTGTTCTTTTGCTTAATGCTCAACTTTACTTGCCATCAGGTTTCTCCAGTAGTATTTCCCTCTGATGTCCAGAGGGTGTTTCAAGTGTGGACAGCCCAGTGGAGCATTTGCCTTTCTTGGATGTGTTTGTTTTAATTGTAAATAGCTAGTTAGGGTAAATAAACATGATCTAAATATGCTTTGGGGGCTTTTTATTCCTTGGTATGTTGCAAGTGGGGAAAGTGCTTGCAGTCACCTCTATTCTGGGCATGCAAAGTTTCTGTCCCATTAAATGATTAAAAAAAAAAAAAAAAGATGTGAGGGAGAATAGTATTTTGCTAGTCAGGGCCCATTTCTTCTTGGGGACACTGGTTAGGTTCTTAATGGCTACTTATGGAATCTGTGGAAGAATCAGATATGTCTTAAGGGGGGCTTTATTGTATGTGTTGAGAGAGATTGGCGTGGGCAAATTTATCGGGTCCTGGACAGAGTATTTACCTGATTAAACCCAAATGCTGTCATGACTACAGAAGTTGTCAAGCTTTTTGCATGACAGATTAGGGTGGCAATTCCCAGAGCCAAGTATATCCCTGTACCCAATATTACCTAGGCATCTCTTTAAGAAGAGAAAGGTATGTCCCAGATATTGTATTTGCCAAAGGTGATGCCTCTACACCTTATGTTCTAGTTCTGATACTCTGAGGATTAGTTTATGACTTCTGGTGATTTCTATGGGAGTGCCTTGGCACTTCTGAAAATCCCTGTGAGTGCTTTTATTTTTGAACTTTTAAGTATCTAAAAAGCTTTGAAGATCTGCTGTAAACTGTCCTATAACTTAAGATATTCATATTTCACTTTCAAGGAGAGCCAGCTTCATGGTGTATACAAGGTAGCAGTGACAGCATTATTATTGGTGGCATTTATTCTGTCTGAGCAGCTGCAGATTACATTATTTAATATCTGTTTTATCTGTGTTTCAGTAGTGATTCTGGAGTTACAACAAAGGCAGACGTGTCTTATGAGAATTGGAATTATACTTAATTGAATTCTGCTGTGGGAATTTCTGTCAATCACAGAACTGTGTGAATTGGGAAAGACACATGATTGCAAGTATGATTAACTTCTCCAGTGTCACTGAGTACTGTGTATCAGAGATCTAGTATCTTCGAAATAACTGTATCGTACTAAGGGGTATCTTTGGAATGTCAGATATAATTTTCTTTGAGGGGATACAGGAAGGATGACAGGAGACATTCTTAAGCTGAAGGTTATGAATGTTTCTAAAACAGGGCCACACATAAACAAAGAAGAAACTTAAGAGTCTTTACTGAACAAACAGCACTTCTAAAGAGAAATATTGTCAAAAGTTACGTGACTTCTGGGTACATAATTTTGCAGTATCATCCTAAATTAGAACAGAAATGGCATAGTGAGATTTCATGAGCATTCAAAATATTATTTGGAAAACTCATTTTGATATCTGAAAAATCAAGTTATTATTTTTTTCTATTATATGACCTCAGCAACAGAAATTGGTCCTTAACTGCTGATTGGAATGATGGTGAAGATGATGCAGTTAATGAAAGAGAAGGTGACCCACTTTGGTCTTCATTGCCATTTAAAAAAAACATATGGTGAATGTGAAGGGGGAAAACATTTTAACAAGGAATTAACATTTTGTGGCAAATCAGCCTGATGATGAGTTTCCATTTTAGAGTGTGATTCTTCTCTGAAGATTCTTCTCTCTTTTAAAAGGAGGCAGTTCCTCCTGTGAAGGTCTTAGCCACCTTCCTGGAGCCTAGTAGTATGTTAATGTGACTGCATAAACACACAGGGCACTTCCACGCCTGAGCACAGTGCACCTTGGCCAGCCCATACACGAGCCGCCTTTTCACCGTGTTGAGATGGGCAGCTGGCAAATTAGCTGTAGCTATGAACTACCGAGTGAACACTCGTGGTACTGGAGTTTTTGTAAGAATAAGTTTTTGGTGATTAATTAAATTAGGAAATTGAGCCTTGTGTTGCGAGGGCATCCCAACACCACGAGTGTTCCTTGTCTAATGTAGCCAGGAGAAAGAAATCAAGTCCTGCTTTCTATTTTACTACTGGTTCATCTTTTTGGGTTGACGTTTAATCTTTCTTTAATCCTGGCTCTTACAAATGACCTACAGCAAATGCAGACCATTTCTACTTCAGAATGAGAGTGTCTTTATAAGAACTCCTAGTAATTTAATTTATATGTATTAAATACAGATTTGTAGCTTGCAAGCTTAACTTTTTTGACTGTTGTTAAGATTGCAGTTTAAGAACTGTGAACAGGGTTAGTCCAAAAATCTTCAGTGTCCTGTTTTTAATAGTGAACAGTAATGAATACTTGAGGAAAGATTGCTAGGGTAAGTATAAAAGAAACATTTTGTTCCCCTCTAGGTGCTAGCATCAATGACAGGAACCTGAACGGAAAGTTTCAGATAGATCATTATGTCTAATAGACATTAATAGGTTTTTCTTGTTCCTAGGTAGACAAGTCTTTTGGTGCCTAGAGCACAGACAAGTTTTCAATAGTCTGACCTCGTCATTGGAGATATATAGATGGATTATATATTTTTTTTCTGGTGCTTTCCCCTTTTAGCAAAGCAATTTCTAACTGAGGGTGGACAGTTTTTTAAAAGAATAAATTAATGGAGGGTGTCTTTGCTCTAAGTGATTAGTCAGAGGATTAGATTTTTTTCTGAAACAAGATGATCACAGATAAACTAGAGGGTTTTATGCTATTCAAGGGTTATTTTAGATGTTAGATTATGAGATTTGGGAGTTAGGTTTCCAGCTTTTATGCTTGTACAGCTCTGCTAAGGACAAGCAGCTCGGTATATCTGAACCTGAGGTGAAAGAGTGAAATTAAATAGCGGTTTGCAGAGTGTTTTCTAATGTTATTTGGGAAAGAGCAATTCTTAATCTTGCTAAGTGATGCCTTAGTAGAACTTGAATTCTTACCTGAGTTCTGAATATCGGATTTACCAGGAATCAATTCAGATCCCACTGAAAGTCGGGGAAATTTTGCTGCTAATTTACCTGGGATAAAGGGCCTTTTCTACAGTAGCTGGTAAGGCAGAGTGACACTGACTTAAATAACATTAACTCTACTTCCTGGTGTAAACTAAGAGAGCTTATATAAAATGTCCTATACTGCTTTCAAAGCATATACTAACAGTGTCCATGCACAGTCTTTGTGGAAAAAACGAGTAATTTCACATTCATCTTGCTACATAGTAACTTCCTTGTGTAGATGAGATATAAGTTTTAATCCTATTTATTTTCTACAGAGCTCACAGTGATTTTTCATACCTCTTGAGCTAGGATCAGTTATGGAAAAAGACATGGTAAGATCAAGTAAGATGCACTCAGACCCAGAAATGGTGTTTGCAGCAGAAATGCTGCATCCCAGAATGGTGATAGCTTAGTTCTTTGTGTTGACTTGCTATGGAGAAATACAAGAACATTTAATTTTTTTATTCTGTGTTTGAGAACAAGATAGCAAGTAATAAAAGGTCTTCAATTGCTTGACCAGAAACCTGTATTACAGTGGCAGCTAGAGGTATCTCCCAGACTAGGGCCTAAACAAACACATAATTACAATTTCTCCCTTGGTGAATTGAATTTTCTGGTAGATAATTCAACTTAATAGTGTACTTTTAGTCCCAATTTAAAGGTCTGGAAATCATCAGGAAAGGTGAATGATTTGCTAAAATTCATGCAGGGCTGTGAGTTGGGTTTTAAAGCCAGATGTTTTACATACTAATCTAACAGACCACCCTTCTGTTGTAGAATTGATATTGCAGTTCTAAGGGTCCTATAGCTATTTTTGTGGTGTAATCAGAATAGCAAGTGTGCTCATTTATTTTGTTCTTGGGGAAAATAAAATAAAACAAATCTCTTCCAGTAAATACTGATCTCTAACTCTGGAGGGCAGGCGGTGGGATTTCTGCACCCCTGTATCAGTTAGCCAATATTAATATTCACTTTGCTTTTATCTCTAAATTGCATCAACTGTCTCCAGTGACATTTAACTTATGTATGTGAAGGGATTGGCATTTTTAGATTGTCAGAGTGTTACTGGATGAAAAAGCTGATTTTTGTCACAGGACATCTGTTTTATTGTTAATTAGATGAAATAGGAAAGACATCAGAAGAGTACACACAGAAACTATTTCATAGTTCCTGTTTAAAATCTTACTCTGATCCCTTGAAATTAATGATGCTTTACAGATTTTCACATTTTGATGTGAATTTCATTTAGGAAGTTTCAGGAGCAAATGACAGAGAGTTGTTATCCATCTGTGCCTCTGTCTTTACAATTCAATTACTCTCTGCCATGGTACAGCCTTTCCCTTCAAAAGTATCAGAAGGAAGAAAATAACCAAGGAATCTCTTCGTCATTTAAAAATTATAGGATCATTTAAAAATTATAGGATCATCACAGCTCATGCTTTGTATCCCTCAAAGTAAAAAATAATATTTACATTGTCCCATCAAGTTGAGTTGGTCGTCTTGGTGGCTGTGAACTCATGGATGCTAAAATCACATTCTCCAATGGTTGCATATTTCTGACTTGTTTTTCTTGTTCCTTTGGTGTTGAGTATTGGATAGGCTCAAAGATAGCAATTTGTGAGAGCTAGTTCAGTTCTGCCCAGGTGTATTCACTGCTGAGCCCTTTACCTAAAGGTCCTGATGTGTCCTTGCACCTTAGAGTGGCCTTTCACAGGAGAAGGATCTGAGGTAGGAGGCAAGAGCTGTGGGGCGGGGGAGTTTTTGTTGTATGCTGCAGGGATAGCAGGAAAGAGGAGTGGCTTCAGAAATCCAGTTCTCAGCTGTGTGCACACAGCTATTACATTAAGATAAGAAGATCCAGTGAAACTCTATCACTTTATTTAATGCATATGTATTTTAAAAAATGTAGCATCTGGTTATACAATGTGCAGTGTATGAAAATGAGAATGTTGGGCTATATTGTTTGTACCTGAGTCCTATTGAGCAAAAAAATGGAGCATTAAATTAAAATTAAATTAAATTAAAAAAATGAACATTAAAAATGGATATTTGGAGAACTGCTAAACAATCTGTAAATTTTGAAAATTCCTTATATTGGGGAAAAAAATCAACACAAGGGGAATTTTAAATGTCAAAAGTTTCAATAAATAATATCAAAACATTAAATAAAAAAAAGTTAAATTCAAACCAACTTCTCATAGTAGATAAGTCAGACAAATGGACAAACATATTATTTGCCAAGCTCTACTATTGCAGATTGCACCTATTACATTCTATACAGCAGACATGTTGGAAGGAGATCCATTTCAGAGCTCTCAGGTGCATAAACTTATGCTCAGAGTAACAGTTAGTTCAAAGCTGTTGTCCTCCAGCACTGGAGGCTGCATCAAGCCATGTGCTGGGCTTCATGTAACATTTGACTCATGGAAGAGTTTCCTTGAGGATTTACTTGGAGAAATGTCCTGAAAAGCAGAGCTGCTCCACAGTTCTCCACATGTAGATCTATTGCCATGAGTAGCTTATCTATCCTTGGGAATAGACCCCTGCACTCCAGAAGCAGATTTAGAGGGACATCTTTCCTCTACAGGAACGCCTACGGTTAGTAGTGGGAGCTGCACTTCTTCAGTAGTTTGTGATATATGTCAGTAATTGTCATAAATATGTTAGAAATAAGTCAGAAATATTTTGTGCTATGTCAGTCTTGATTGCTTTGGAAGGAAAGTAAGAGAAGCTGTAGAGAAGATGTTTCAAGATAATTGTGTTCAGTTCTTCTGGCTTTGATTAGGTAACAGCTCTTTTTTTTCTCCTAATTCCTAATCCAAAAGAGTTCCAGTTTCTTCTAATGCAAAATATCCATAAACTAAAAATACAGGTCCACGCTGTGACCACCCTCCCTGCTGCCCTGTCTCCCTTCCACTGTTACTGGCCTTGAGCTCCTGCTGGGGCTAAACTTGGCAAAACACGTTCATTAATGTGCCTAAGAGAACCAACCTCACAACATGTTTCACTTAAAAGGGAGTAAGATTGATATGCCTTATTAGTGAGCTGGAGCAGTTTCTACTTTTTCTTTTAAAACAGCTCCATATCTGTTTGGCTCTGGAGTGCACAATCTTGATGAATTGTGAGTTAACTTAATGGAGAGGAAAATGTGTGTAGTACTGTGTGAGGGCAAAAGGGAAAAATACAGAATAGGAATCGATGGAAGAGAGAAGAGACTTGATGGAAAATGAAATGGCCTCTTCCAGAAAAGTTGATGAAAAGAAAATAAACAGACTGGCAAGTGGGCTCTGAGAGAGAAGGAGAGAAACTACAAAACAGTCATTAAAGAGAGAAACAGTCATTAAAGGGTCACAGGTGCAATGTATAGATTTTGGTTTTTGAAGGTCAGAGAGTTTGGGAGTATTTGGATAAAAGACTTGGGTTCTGGCCCAGTTTGCTCAAATTAAATAGGAGAAACTCAGAACAGGAAAAAAAAAATGAGGAAAAGCTCCTCTTACCCTGAAAGGTAAGGGTAAGTGCATATAGGATTTGAAACAAACCACACTAGAAATGTAAACTATTTGCACAATGCCAGAAAATATTTTGATTTTGCTGGTGTTTTTTGGCTGTTCTTTACTCAAAAAGCAATTGTTTAAGAGTGACAATTTTTGACTCTAGATTTCTGTTATCTGGGTCTATTCAGAGCTACACCCTGTTACTTAAGTGGCTAAATCAGTGTTATTACTTCTGCTGGGACTGCAGTGGCAGTGCAGACCATCCTGATGGCTTATTAACTAACCTCTGGTTTCACAAAAGCTATTGCTACTAATACAGAAGCCAGAAAATACCTTGCTTGGCTTTCAGAGTTGGAGCATTATCAGGAGTGCCTGTTGGGGGTGAGGGGAAGATGCTTGAAAATTGAGCTGCATTGATGAGGAAATTGCTGAGAGAGCAAGAGAGCCTGATCCTAAATATCAATATGCTCTTGTAGTTATCCAGGGCAGTTTTGTTTGTGTAATGATGACTGGAATATAAAGATCTGTCCCAAAATTTTAGTGCAAATCATAGTACAAATTATGTCAATCTTCTGGCAGAAATATTACAGATCGTGCAGTCTTTGTGCTCAGTTAGTAGGAGCTGTTGCTGGAGATAGAGTGTTTAGTAGGGAGCAATGCATGTTGCCTTGTGGGCTCAGTTGTAGCATTTATGGTATTCCAGCCCCTCCCCTCAAAGCAGAGGAAGCAGGAGTAAATCTTTAATGATAGAGTTTTAGATAAAAAACTAAAATATTTATATCACCTTTTTAACCTGAATTTTATAGCAATGAAATTTGACATATATCTTCTATTACCTTTGTCAAGTTTATGACTAGTTCTCGTTTATGGATCCCTTAAATATGTATAAGACAGTTTTACTTATCTTGTTTACATGGGTTTTCTCTTTGGGCATTTGTCTCCATCACAGCATAGCATGTTTATGGTAATTTACTATAATACATGTATATCAGAGGCAGTTTAAATGACACTTAGCCTAGAATATATTTAAGATTTTTTTTTTCCTTATAGCCACTAGGAAGTCAAAAGATATATGAAAAGCTATTAATTTTCAGATGATAGTAACATAAACAACATTAAAACTTGTATTTGCTCTTGGAACAGAGGGGTGAGGACAAAATACATAACAAATGGGGCATCACACAGTCAGTTATTAAAAAAGTGAATTAATAAAATGAACATTCAATCTTTTCACACGCCAAGGATAATCTGGACAATAGCTTGGTGATTAGAGGGAATGAAATGTGACTGATTATTTGAGTATAATTTAATCAGTGAAAAGATAACTTTGTTTAAGACTTCTCAGTAAACATTTGCTTTTATTTAGTTTCATTTCCAGGCTTACGAGAAGGAGTCCTGTTGTGGTACTCACGGGTGTTCAGGTGGGTGCACTACAGGACTCACTGTGATCCTATTGCAGCAGCATCTAAAGAATCTGAGCAAATTTCTGCTGTGCTTGGGGGAGCACATTCCCATTGAAAGGAAGAGCTGTTATTACAAAGGTGTTTCTGTGGACGGGAGTCTCTTGAAAATGCCACTAGATGTCCTTTTCAATAACAGAAAACCTTTAAAAAAAACCTCTTCCTACTGTTATTCATTATAACAAAACAAAACAAAAAAACCACTTCCAATATGGAAAGACTTTTGAAAAACTGACAATTTGCTTAGAAATAAGATTGTGTGGTCTTCAATAGAGTGTTCAAGAAAGACCTGTTGACTGTAGGGAATGCCAGAAAGCCCCACTGTTAAAATAATGGATGCAGGAATCCTTCAATGTTGTGGAAATTTCACAAAAAATAAACAGGCTGTCCTGCAGCCCAGTCCAGGCACTGTGCATACTCTCATGCTGGTAAGAGGAAAGCTTACAGTTAGAAATTTATTCTAGAATAAGTGTTTAAAGAAAAGTGTCATATCTTTGAACTAATAGAGCTGACTTCTGTTGTTTATAGCTCAAGGTGGATGCAGCATCCCTGTTGCCTGTATACAAATATGTGATTGTGTCTCGCTGAAATTTGCTATATTGCAAATGCAAAAAGAGCTATCAGATTAGAAACAAGCTTTTGGGGGAGGAAGCAAGGGATGAAATTCTCTTTATGAAGAAGCCCATACTAAATGCCTGTGCATGCACATTTGTATTTGCTTTCTCCCCTCGTCCTTTGTTCTTCGTTTCGCGATGCATTTACATGCAGGAGGCTGGTGCTCACGATGCAGAACTGCCGGCCAGCCGAGCTGCGGCTGGCATTGATCTAGTGGTCTGTGCCAGCTCAGTGGTGCAAGATTTCCTTTAATTTCCTCTTTCCTTTGTTCTTTTGCCTCTGTACTTTAAATGAAGACTTTCCTGTTATTACTCCCCAAAGTTCTGAGTGCAGCAGTGGCTGTTTTGTATCCAAAGAACCATGACCAATTTCTCTGTGATAGGTAACTACACATCTCCCAATCTGGTGGGTCTCATTCCGGTGTGTGTCTGAACACCTCAAAGCTGTTCAAGGAGCTTTGATATTAGACAAAATGGAGAGTCTGCATTCTGAATGCAGAAGGGTGCCTAGTTGTGCTTCAGAAGGAAACCTCTGGTAAGATTTGGAGGGAAGGCCCCCAAATTGAACAGAGAGAGACTGGGAACATTTGCTCAGGATCAGGGATGGAAGTACATGGAAAGGCCCTAGGGAATGGTGTAGCATATATGGCCATTTCCTTGAATTCCCTCTGTGCTGTAATTGCACACAGCTATGCAATGGCTATGTAAATAAATATGCATTTATTTACATGGACTGCTCTCAGCATGCCTTTCTGCAGTGAATGTGCTAGGAACATACATTCTTAAAGAATTAGTAAACTCATTAGTTTCTATTCTTTAATTTCTTTATATAATGTATGTCTATTTCTTGCAGGAGCAGGATATGATAGTTACATTTACATGCCAACTACCTATCATTTCGATGATTTTTAAGGCTGCCTCTAATGAAAACTCATGTAGGAAAATCTGAAGAATATATTCTTGGGTTGTGTGTGTGTGTGTGTTTTTTTTTTTTTTCTGTCCCCTCTCCCGCAAAGTTATTTGTAAATCTTAGCTGGACACTTATTTTGTTTTCTAACGTTTGGTTCCTGCTTTTTTATCATATCATCCCTTCCCTTTGCACTGAGCTACTGTCAAGCTATTTTAATGCCTTGTAGCAAGAGCCATTCTTATTGCTGCACAGGTGCATAGCTGCTTGGGCAGCAAGGTCATGCGGAAACTATCCTTCCAGCCCTCTGTTTCTAGAAGCTGGTTGTGCCAAAGGAGAGGCTCCTCGCTCAGAGCTATTCAGCTTCCCGCGTTGCAGTTGGGGTGTGCAAGCAGCGCGGTGTCCGCTCACACGGCAATGTCCCCGTCCTGCTCCATGCGTGGGCCGATACCTGGTTCAGCTGCAGTTCCCCCCGTCGCAGGAAGTATCTTGTTCCAGCGTGACAGCCTGTGGCAAGAAACCAGCGTCACGCGGTGGCAGGGGGGTTATTGCTGGGCAGGGGCTGTGCCACAGGGGGATGAGTGGCACTTTTAGTGAAGAAACGGAGCAGAACCACAAGCAGTAAATTAATTGCTTTCCTCAAAAGGAGAATGTGCTTAGTTTCAAACTGGTTGTTCCAGTGAGCCTTATGTTGTATAACACTCACCTGAGACAGAGGCTGACGGGCTGTCCCAACCTCTAATTGACTAATTAATAGTTATTAATTAGTATTCCCTGCAGTTGTAGTCTCAACCATGAGTTAATTGATTCTGATGGGGAATTAAATGTCCCATGTCAGAGATGAGTGCCCATAACAACATCTGAGGCAGTTATTTTGTGTAGCAGACTAAAACAAACCTGTGCTTTATGTTTGTGTATGTACTGAAGCTAAATTGTACCAACCCTTGGTTTTGTTTATTTAAACCTATTGCTCTAAGCCTGCTGGATCACCAAGTTTAAGAACACTTGATGGAGACGCTTCTTCGTTCTTATGTAGTACAAAAGAAGGAGATGCTATTTTCAAAACATGGGATCTGACTGAAGATCTGTTTCCCAAACAAAATCTCTTAAAAAAATCTGCCTACCCAGTTCATTTCTGTCATGAAAACCCACTGGAGATGTGGTCTGTCTCGTCAATTTATTTGCTAAGTGTTTATATTCAGATTTCTATGCTTGAGTCGTCTACCAGGCAGCACAGTTGCATGGCACTGACTTTATTTAGCCACTTATCCTTTTGCTGTCTGAATCCTTTTGTGGCTTAATAAAACTTCTGAAGCCAAAGGAAGGCTCACTCAAAGGTTTCTAGATGAGTTGTGTGGGTCTGTCATTACTTAGACTGTCAGCTTTTGTCACCAGGACTGAGAGTGGTAAAACCAGAACTGAAATTGTGCAGTCTAGCCTTAGAAAGCACCCACAAAATCCTTCCTTGGCCAAAGGATATGGCCTTAGAGGGTTTCCTTGTTTGTTGATTAGCACTTGGTAGAGGGGAACCAAAGAAAATTTGCTCTGTGATCAGTGATCATCAGTCATCAGTAATGACTGAGACACAAACGAGGGTGAAGAAGGTGAGAGAAACTGATGAATGCTTCTGAATTTAACACTTTAGGCTAAGCCACTAAATGCCTAATTAAAGGGAAAAGAGTTGCCCTTCAGGTGTTGAAAAAGGATGCTAAATTATTTTGGAAGATTCACATGTCAGACAAAGGAGGGGAAGATTTACATGTTAATGGACTTCCTCAGGAGAAGAAACCTTGGGGTGCTGGTGGCAGATGTCCCTTCAGGTATCAAGTAAGGCTCAATAGTCTGTTGCTCTTGTGGGACAAAACTAAGCATTAGTTCAGACTTGTGGTCAGAAGAGGTGCCCTGCTAGAGCTTCGTATGACCTCCAGAAGTGTCATTAAAGCAGCTGGTCCGATGACATGGCAAGTTCAGGCATAAGGCAGCACCACTGCCTACGGTACCATGGGTGCCGGTCTGGGTGTCCCCAGCAGCGGGGTTGAATGCCGGGGCAAGGTGTTGCTTCCGAGGACCTCGGGGTGAGGCTGAGCAGAAGCGACAGGGACCAGGAGCAGCTCTGATGGGAGGTGACATCCCAGCTGCGTCCAGCTCTGAGCGAATACTGCCTGACATCCTGGTAATGCAGCTGTGGGAGAGGCCTGCGTCTAGCTGAGCTGTATTTTAGGCCTTATTTTAAGCCATGCGTGATTCAAGTACTTACTGTTTTCTGTTTCATTTTCTAGCACTTTTTCTTTCCTCCGGTTAGAAATGTTAGAGTGAGCCAGATTTTACAGTGAGCCAATGCAGTCTGTCCGAATCTTCTCTTGGGAAGATACAACTTGTCCTGGAGTACTTTGAGAAAGGAATATATAAAATAGCTGCATTTTAGCGGTTATTGAAGTTCTATCTCCTGTTTACTTTAATAAACTTTGAAGCTGGTAGCAGAAGCAAATAATGACAAAGCATTTTGCTGTCATCTGAAAAATATTTTACATGATGTATCCAACAGCCATAGCAATAGTGTCTTTTTTCCCCTCTTTCTCTCCCTCCGTGTTAATATGCAGAGGCTTAATAAGCTTGCTAAACATTTCTGCAGAATTATCCACTATAGCGAATTCAGCCTAGGCAAGGCATTTGGGCCTGTGGAGAAGCTCTTAGAGATGTCAAGCGTTTTATAAATCAGATAATTTTCCTTGGTCAGTAAAAGCCGTGGAGATGCAGTCTCTGGGCAGATTGCACTCTTCAGCTGAGATGCTTAACTTTGTTTCACTTCAGCAGCAGGGTGAGTCAGCTCCAGGCAAATCTGAGCATTATAGCGGAACTAAAACAAACATAAAGTGGAACCAATCCTAAATATATTTGCATCTAGATTTTGGCAGACATTGTTATGACTTTCTGTATTTTATGTGCTGCTTTCATTTCCCTATGAAATATTTTTGGGTAAATTTATAAGGTCTTTAAAGCACTTTAAGTTGTTGACTCTTCCACTTATGCTAATGATGCCTCTTGCTCCACTACTTTAATTTTAAAGAGAGAGAATGACTTAAAGCTTCGCATATGCACTAACCCAGGCATCTGCTGGAGAGAGTTTGTGCTCTAGAGAATGCAAATTAAATAAAATAAAGTAGATGGCAGATAGATTACTTAGTATGTGAGGATGTACAACACCGTGGTTTTGCAGTGACCCAGTCCTTCTGAGATGACAGACAGTATTGCCTTTAACTTCAGTGTAAGCAGGATAGGATTTTGGCAGAAAATAGGAACTGATCCCAATAGTGTGCACCTTCTTCCTATAAAATCATTTATAGCAGTAGATACAGTTTGCGTGTTGGAATATAGATGCTCCTTCAAAAAGGAGTGAAGACAACTGATGTACTTGGTGCTCTGATCTGATCTTGCTCCTTGGGTAGCTACCCCACCTGCACAGGCACAAACTCCATGAATGAAATTTTAAATTAATATAAGCCAATACTGGGCTGAATCTAATCCTTGAGTAGGCTGAAGGCTGGCAATTAGAGCTCAGTTCTAGAGTCTAAATACTTTGGACTTTTCTTTTAAAAAATCTTACTTGTGATCCCTTATATTATAATGGCTTTGGTGGTGACTGCAGCAAAATACATTATTTTGCCATTAGCACAACTTTAAATCATAGCCTTTTCTCTTAAGCAGCAATATCTGTGGGATTGCATTCCTGCTAATGCAAGGAAAAAGGGCTCAAGTTCCCCTTCCCTCCATTATATCCTTCATTTTAAAGAAGTATTGGACACTCATTTCCTCTTGGCTTACTTGGGTTCTTGATAGCAATAGAAGTATTTTGCAGTTATTATGAAGAGTGCCTAAAGAGCATTGTTTGATATGGCCAGCTGAGTAGCTACATAAAATACCAAATCAACTTCTCTTGTGATGATGAAGTGGTTTCAGAGGTACTTGGCAGTGTTTTTTATTTTTTCATAGCTTTCAGGAGCAAGCTTAATTACAAGGGCCATGTGCTTCAGGTACTCTTAGTATTTTTTTCCTGTTTTTGGAAATATTTTACCAGTCAGGATTTGTACAAACTTATAATAAGGGTAATATTGAATATACTACTGAAATACTCTATATAGTTTTTTTCCAAATAAAATACCTGAATGATTTGTCATCAATAATTTGTCCTATTGTGTTCAAAGCGAAAGAAGTAAAGATATTTTCAGTCAATATTTTAGATCAGCTCTTCAATTGTACAAGCACTAGGTGCACTAGTACATACTTGATAAGTAGCTTTGTTTGACTTTTGGCACTACATTTTATGAGGAGAGATACTCATATATTTCCTTATCTGTAGGGTAGGAAGAACACAGGATAGAAATCTTGCATATTCATAACAAGGAAATTGTACGGATTGCTGGTTCACATATAAGGAAAATATTTCTCTGATAAAGTAGTATTAAGCAGGGATACATTACAATGGATATAATTACAATTATAGCAAGGATATAATTACAGTTATAGATGATCAGAGATATGAAATTTTAAGAAAATATTTTAATACGGTCCTGTCATTTAAAATAGTCATGCTGATAATCATTATTTTTAGACCAAAGAATAGATAAATATGTTTTAACAGCCCGAAAATTTTGCTTTATCTGTAATAAGTGCTTGCAAAATTTCTTTCAAACATGTAGGTACGTGGATACTGTAGAAGAGCTTTCTGTTGGAGAGGCTGAGCTAAGCTGAGCTCTTACTCCGTTGTTCTCAGGATTTCTGTGTTTTAGAGCAGGGAAAGCAGATCCCATATGTTCACCACTGAGCATCTCGGAGGAGGTAGCAGTTGACACATACACCGTGATGCAACTGCAGAGGTGTCTGGTCTATTTATAAAGGAATATTAAAATCTGTTTGTTGTGATTCCCTGTTATTTATAACACAGACCATACTGTTATATGCCATTAATAAAGCGGATACTCTGATAAAATTGTTTCAGACATGAAAGGCGTGGTATGTACTTACCAAAAAGCCTCTTCCTATCACTTCTATAACATCATCAGACAAGGCTAAGTGGAGGTTACCTGTGTGCACTAGAGATTCTTTTATGCTACTGGAGAAGTGCAAAGAAACTGGTAAAAAATGATAATGCAGGACTAATGTATTTTGTTCTCTGACATCAAGGAAGCTTTTTGTGCAATAGAGAAAGTTCTTTATGGACAGGAAAGCTTTAATAATAAAAATTGCTCTATTTTGGTGCTAATTTATTACTTTTTGACATCTTAATTATATCCTGCCTCATAAAGTGGTGATTGGTCGTGTCAAGATTCCTAATCTGTGTCCATGAAATACATTTTTCTGTTTTTAATCTTTTTTCATTTTTGTATAAAGCTCGCTTGAGCAGTCAGCCATAAAATCCCAGAGGAGGGTCCCAGCCACCCTTCCTCTGCCAGAAAAATGCAGAAATACAAATGACTTAGCCAAAAGTGGTAAAGGAAATGGTCTGAAAGGGTGCCCTGCCCTCTTTTCTTGGTGTTGGGGATAAAAGGTGGTGCGCAAAGTTGGAGGAAAATTTTTAATAAAGAGCCAGTGGTATTAGATGCCAGTTCAGCCATGTCTGGCCGTCTGCTTTGTGGCCCTGTGAAAAGCCCTTTACATCCATGAAAATGCTTTTCAGAACAAGGCGATGAACAATAAAAATAAGCTATTGGATTCTGGAAGACCTTATTCCTGAGCAAACAAAGATTTTTAAAGGATTTGGCTTGTTCCTATGAAAAACTGTTTTACTGAAGTTTTGCAGATCAAATGTACCGGTCCACAGCTGTACAAATTTTCTTTCAGAGAGAATGAATACTGCAATTTGCTAATGTACATTTTGCCTTTCATAATATTCACAAAACTGATTTACGGTTCAGAACACTCACAAAGCTGCCATTTTTAAACTTCGCCTCTGAACACATGGCATGATTCCCCCATTTTTTTCCAAGCAGCTTTTTGCAGGTGCCTTTTAAGACTGGAGAATGTTCTGTTTATCTAAATGATAAAAAAATTTGAAGGACTGCCCCAAATATCTGAATTCTGCAGCCAGAATGCTACCACGGGTTATTTAGTTATTTTAAATTCATTATTTCTGGTTGCTGCTGTTAACAGTGATATTTTCTCCTATAGATTAGTGCATGTTCTACTACACTTAAGCCAGAGTGAATGAGGGATATTGTAGTTCCTATAGTAACAAGCAGCAAATTTCTAGTGTATTTCCAAGTTGCACTGTCCAGCAGTGGGTAAAATACAGAGTGTGGTCGTGGTCCTTGTGTAGACCAGGAAGTCCTGTTTTGTCTGGTGCCTGTTTTGCATTGATTTAGTTAATTATGAATTGCCAACATGAATTCCCAGTGTAGATAACCCGGTATCACGCTGTGAAGAGAGTTGCAAAGAGGAGAAACAGAGATGTGAGAACACAGATGATCAGTCTGTGTAAACCTCTCCCTGTCAGCAGGAAAAGACGAACGGTGCCTCTCTCCCAGCCCAGGAAGAGACGCCCGAGCGTTTTGCCCTTGCCGTTGCAGCTAACAGCAATAAATAACTATTGCCCTTTCTCACATTTCGGGTCCATAAGTGCTTTGAGGCAGATGACTAAGTGGAACATGAGAGAGGCAGAGGAAACGGTTCCAAAGCAAAGTGCTGCAATACCAGCTGCTTGGATGCCCCATTGCAGGAATTAGTTTATTGTTTTAACGATTTCAGGGCTTGGATGCATTTCTTTGAAGCGTGCACTTGAACCGTTGTTTGCTAAAGTGTTGCCAAGGCGTTATGCGTTGGGGATATTGTGATGGAGGGGGAACACATTGCCACAGATGCAGTGTAGTTTTTTATTTTACTTTATTTTGTCTGTCTGTATTGACTCAGCACCATGGCAGCTGTTCCCTTTTTCAAATAGCTTTGTTTTCCTGAGGCGTAGACTATACTTATTTCAGGAAGTTAGAGAGGAAGGAGGGCAAGTAAAGGACTCGAAATGGATTTCTGAAACCACCATTCTTACGCTATTTAGGAGTAAATTTTACATCCATGCAAACTTTGCAGATGGCCAGAAAAGAAATGAGATTTTGAAGGTTTTTAGACAGCATTTTGAAATGATAGGATACGAGATGTTTAATAATGTATAAGGGTCAGGCCTTGAAGCACTGAGCACAAAGGAGAAGTTTGCCTGTTTTACAGGTGGGGAACGTAGGGGCAGCATTTAAGTGGCTTGCCCAGCGTTTCGTAAAGCAAAGCTAAAACCAGGACAAGCTCAATCTCGCCTCTGGTGGAGTGAATTTGCGCTTGAGATGGAGATCTGCCTTCTAAGCCCAGGGCTGGCTGGGTGAGGTTGCTGAGGTCTGCTGCAGTGGTTTGCAGTCTTGCTGGGTTGTCTGCTGTTTAGCTGCTCTTTCCCTGTCTCCCCAAATACTGTGTGTTCTCACCAAGGCAAAATAACTGAGACCTTGTAGCAAACTGTAGGGAAGGCTCTTAATATTGGCGCTTTTTGTCCAAATCTGTAAACCGCATGGTCCTAAATTACTTTCTTATGGCATATTTCTTTCTTTTTATCATATTATCTTTTGCTGCTTCAGTGTTTTTTTTGACCTTATTATTATTGCCTTGTATTTTTTTGATTATTAACACTACATGTTTTTTCACATGAAAGCAGAACCCCCAAGAACTTGCTGCTTTTCCTGCTCTGAGAGCGTAGCACATCTGGCACAGGCTGTGGGTGTCTGCTTGGCACAAAGTTACACTGCCTGCTTTAGACACACCCAGTATGTTAAATATGTGTAGCAGTTGAACTTAGTGAATGGGGGAAGAATTGGGTAAATTTCAAAACACTTTAGGGTTTGGGTTCGATTTGGGTCAGTGGATTCTTCCTCAGTGTCCTGTTATGTTCAGCCTGAACGCTTGTCACGAGTCAGCCAAAGGATTAAGGGAGAAAACGGGGAGTTGCTGAGAATTTCCTAGCCATAAGCTTGACCTTAAAGGATGTGTTAAGCATCACGTGATTCAGACGGAAAAGCTCAGCAGATTTAAAAACCACTAGTCACTAAAGCCACTCCAATTACTAATGCTAGAAGCAGAAGCTCCGAGAATGGCTCATTCCTGTGCGATCTGTTCCTCTTGCTACTGCTGCTTTAGCAAGTTGAGTTTCCAACAGGAAAGCTCTCAGTTGCTACTTTCCTGTCAGAGAGTAAGTACCTGAAAATAATGATAGGCCTTTACTGGAAATATTTGGCATCAGTGCCATGCCTCTACCATTAACATTTTTTAGTTTCTTTCCAGACTGCCAAATCCTGTTTTTACTGCCTCGTTAGTGTGATGAAATGATGACAACCTTCTATCCTTGCTGTGGTTGCAGCCAATTGGCATAAGAACATTTGTCTACAAAAGTAACTGAATAAAAGCCTGAAATGGCCAATTAATATCAGCATCTGCCTTACATTATCTGTAGAGGCTGGCCATGCATACACCACCATCTCTGAAGATTTTGTACATTGCATCTAAGGAAATAAGCTTCTGTTTTAACTAAATCCAAGCACAGTTCTGCAGAATACTATTTATTCTTTAAGACCTCCTACTTCATTGCTTCCCAAAATCTTTAGCAGTTTTGCTGTTTGCATATCAGGTCTTTGGCAAAAGTGTCTGTGTTTAATGGGCTCTGACTAGAGGACAATCCAAGTAACTGAGGGCTCATCTTACGCCTCATTCCATTCTCGCCATCACTGACGCATACAGCAGGTGCTCTGGAATCTAGAAAGGACTCGAATCAAACTTTTGGGCAGTATGATCTGGATCTTACCTCTTGGAACTACTCTTTTATCTGGACACTGTTTTTAATTATAAATTCCAAATAGTTCTTGACTTTGAAGGAGTTTGTGTAATTCATCTGGGGCTTTATTCTACTCAAACTTGGCACAAGTGACCCAAGTGCTCTTAGCTGGCTCCATAGCTAAACAAACCTGATGCCACTGAATGCACCAGCAAAAGTAAAAGGCTATTCTACTGTCTCTTGCACCTTTCCCACTTTTTTGTGGCTAACTCACTTTTCTGATCAAAAGCATGTAGAGTTGTAATATGAAGTCAGGCATCTAAGCTGTACATTTCTTCTTCTATTAGTTTAACATTGTCTAGCTCTCTCTTCTGGCTCTGCTGCAGATACTAAAATTAAAAAATGAAAAACCCCATAAGGTGTATGACTTGCTTGAGTTTATTGCTCAGCTTCCTTTGTTTTTCTTTATCTTCTCTCATGTTCTAGATTTGTCCAATTTAAACTGCGTGCCCTTAGGTCAGGGCCCATCTCTGTGTGTATTAATTAATGTTTGAACCTCACTGCTGCACGTCAAGCTCATCCTCTCCTGCCTGACTGAGAGCTGATGAACAGTAGGAAGGTTATAAGGCACTATATGAAATGGGTCTCTGCATACACATTTAAGTGCGTTGTCTGTCTATCTGCTTATTGGTTCTCTTACCGTTTTTTCCCTTCAGTTCTCCTTGACTCAAAATTACACTCTAATTTTCTGTCAGTTTTCAATCCTCTTTGCCCAGCCAACTTCCTAATTTAATTCTGCAACAAGATATTCAGTAGAACAGAGACTGTAAGCTCACCTCTTGAATGGAGTCTAGCTCTGGAGGGCAGATGCTGACCAGACCGTTTCTTCAGCTTTATCTGCTTGTGGATGTAAGAAAAAAGATGGATTCTTGTGCTAGCCTCTCTCATTTCTAATAACCTTCTGTAGTAATTGCTTTTATCTTACGGATCCTCTCTTGAAGGATTTCTTCTGAAAAAGTGCTGTGTTGGGACTTCTAGATGCACATTTCCCACTCCTGTAGTTTATGTACAGCAGAAACAGCTTTGGACAAGGTCTTCCTGTGTCCCTACTCGATGTGATCAGCCCCTGCTGAAACTTCTTGCTTCTTCCTCTCTGACATCTGTTCACATGTTTCTCTTTTTTTTTTGGTGTTATTATGTTTAGGTTTTGAATGCTGTCCAGTCACCCGAGACCTCACTGTGTTCCTACCGTTGTCAGGCACCTTCCTGTTTCCCTATGCACAAACTCTCTAGAGTTTGGTTCGTTAAATTACAGCACTGAAAAATGCTATTTTTCTGTCTTGAACGTTTGTAAAACTAAAACAATAGCTGCATTATGCAGAGTAGATGTGTGTTTGGATTCATGAAGAGGAAAAATAACCATGGGGAAATAATAATAATAAAAAAAAGAAGTCCAGATTAGCTTCCTGATGCTTTTTGTTAGCTGGGTCTATGGCAGTATTTTAATCTTAGCCTAGTTAATGTTATCATGGATGCCTGGGTGCTTTCGATAATGTTTCTTGGAGAGGAGTGATATTTTAATTGCCCTTCTGCTTGTCTGATGTTTTGGCCAGGTATTGGCAAGGGGAGCTGAAGGTACCGATTTGCCAGGGGGGAGGCAGCTGAGAGCTGTACAGCTCTGGACCTCTGGAGAAGACCTGACGATTGGCTTCCTTGCCCATGGGAGTACAGAATGATGCATGTGGTAAGAACAGGAAGGCTGGTTTAGAGATTAAATCTTAAGGCGATGTTGGAAGTTTTGTGTCTCATATTTGGCTTTACTGCATGCGAAGTAGAAAGCTCCTGACTTGTGCTCCCAAACACCCTCGTGAAGCTGTCTGTCCCTCAAAGTATCACAGTCCTCTGGTGAAGAAACCTTTTCCAAGCAGTCACAGGTGCTTCCTTGCCTTATGGGTGCCTAACATCATCCCAAGGAAGGGGTGGAGGAGACAATTTCAGGTTTTTATGTCCCCTCAATTTGAAAGACCAAATGATTTCTGGAAGTGCTTCGGCCCCGCTCTTCTCCTCCACATCTTACTCGCTGCCTATCTTCTGGGTGTCCCTCCCTGGTTAGTCGCACCACAGGCAATGCAGGGAGAGCCCAAGTGCCAGACTCGGCACTGGAGCTTGTGAGCAGCCTCAAGTTTGGAGAGGAGGCAGCTGCTATATTTTGCTCCACATTAACAAAGTCCTGGCAGAACCTTCTGTTCAAGCTACCATGAAAATGTGCGCTTTTGTGTGGAGCAGCCTTTTGTGATATTTAAACGCTCTGTGTGAGTTTCATCTTTAAAAAGTATTTGGTGCCTAGAAGACTTAATTCTGGACTGAGGTGTTTGCAACCAAACATTAAGTGGATTGAACTGAGACCACTGGAGAGCATGTTTACCTCTTTTAATTTCAGCAAAATTGCCTCTTCTGCCATCATCTGAGAAAGAAATCGGAGCCATTAGATCTTATCTGGGAAGAAAAATTGCAAATTGAGTGTTTTAAGATTTGAACCAGTAGATGTCAGCAGCTCCTTTTGAAATGGCTGTAGAAATGCAATAGTAAATTAACTGACTTAAACACAGCCAAACTTCTAAATGATATAAAAATTCCTGACCAGAAAATCCTAACCTGCATAAATATCATGAGCAGGTGAGGATGGAGAACCTTCCCCTTGTTAGCCGTGAGTGAGGTGTGGAGAAATAGGGAGAAATTTGGTCTTGATAGTAGTAAAACCATACAACTTGGTAGGGTCTATTTTAAAGGAATGAATTTATTTTTTTTAATGTAATCATTGACTGGGACATTGCACAGAGTACCTCATAAATGTGAGAACTCCAGTGTTAAAAATGCAAGGCTGTGTATGTTTGTTTTTCTCCCCTCTCACTAAAATGCAGGAGTGTGTTAAAATTGATGAAAGAGCTGGTAGCTGTCTGCCTGTAATTGGGTATATATTGTTTCACACACTCATATCTCAAGTAGAGACAATATCACATTTTTGTAGAGATCAAATTTTCAATCTCTTATTTGGTATTTGTTTTTTAGGAGCATGGAGATTGTATGAAATGGTTTTGTTCTATTACTCTGTAAATCAAGATTAGTTTCCCTGAAATCGTAATTGGTAGGTACTGGAAAACTACCCCAGTGGGATGAAAATAAAGCACATAATGTCCTTGTTGCTAGCTTTTGGCCTGTGCTGTTAGTGGTGCCTAGATGAACATCCGCGCACTCATCCACTCCTTTGACCTTGAGCCAATATCAAAAAGGTTTGCAGAGCCTTGGGCTTCATTTATTTTAGCTTAGAGTCAGCAGGGGGAGCTCACACCCGTTTGGTTCAATTTGCTAAATATTCGTTATTAAGGACATTTTAAACTAGGCCATTTTATATATATAAATTTATAAACACGCATGCTTGCATGCACACCCACTTGTATGGAATTCCTGAGGCTTATACTTTATACCTTAGACTTTTGAAATAGTGTCATTCTCACAGACATCGTGCTTCATAAGAAAGGGAGGTCAAGGGAATGAATGGTTAAAAACAGGCTTATGAAGTGAATCTCTATTATTCGTTATAATCTCAAAGCAGGAGGAGAGCAAAAATTTTTCCTGCTTCCTGTGGTCAGAAGGGGTTGATACATGGCTGAAATGGAGAGCTGTGAGCCAGCCAGGATCTCTAAGGAAACTGGATACTCAGGGAGGATAGTCATTTAGTTAAAACAAGGCCGATGTCAATATTTTGACATGAAATTAGTAAAAGCAACATGGATTTTTTTTTTTAATTTATTGGAAAAAGGTACATTGCGATTCTGCAGAGCCCATTCATGCAAAACTGCTTCCTTTTTGTTTTGCATGAATCAAAATTAGCCTTTTACAAGTTCGTAATATTTTCCGTAATATCATTTGGCTAAATTAATTCCAGAGGAGAAGTAGGATCTGTGGAAGATCTTCTCTACAGTAGTGTTGTACTGAAAAATGATGTTTTCTTATTGTATTATGCCTCTGCTTCTGATGTTTAAAGAATGCTTAACTAGAATGGTTGTATTATAGGAGAAATGTACTTTCTATACCTGTGTCTGGAGCTACTTTAGGTAAAGAAACACCATCAATTTGTTATGGCAGAGGACAGTTAAGTGACTTGCCCAAGGTCATGGAGCAGAGGACTGGCAGAGCTGGGAATAGATACTGCATCTTCCTGAGTTTCTGTCTGGTGCTCTCTGCTGTGCCATGTCATTGCCTTGGGCACGTGGAGAGATTTGCTATTTTCTGATGGCCTTTAAGTTTTCAGATGTTTGTTAACGTGTCATGTATTATTTCCCTAGATAGTTTTTCATTGTAACTGAGAATGTTTTAACCTGTTGATTGTATTGATTTTTGATGTGGAAATAGCAGGCTGCTCCATTTCAGACTAAATTTCAAGGGCATGAAGATTGTTAGAATCGAAAAGCTCCACACACTTGTTCCTTTTATTTTTATCTCAGTCAGGCATAGAAAGAGCCCAAGAGGTCCTAGCCCTTATTTTCTCTATCCTGGATGGAATCCTGATTACTTTAGAGGCTGGAAGAACTGGGAGGAAAAAGTGAGGCTCACCAACTGGCTAGGCAGACACGTAGCTGGCTGCGCTCGTGCTGCTGGTGTCTGAGATGCGGACGAGCGCACGCTGCCTGCCTGCCTTTGCGCTGCCCTAGCTCATGCTGCTGCACCATTTCTAGGGCAGTTGCTATGAGATGTTCCTCTGAGTCAGTGACAAATGGTGAATGTTCCACTGAGGGGCTGGCCAGTACTCTGTAAAGCAGTAACATCCTTACGTGATTTGTATTCTTAACTGTGAATGCATTTTAGTATCCGCTGCTTTTCCCTCTCTCTTTTCTTTTTTTCCCAACTGCAGTCCCATGCTTGGATTATGGCTTTGAGGAATTATGCTTAGATCATTTCCCTTGGCTGTTCACTGCACAGTTTTTCCATTTAATATGGACATTTTTTTCGGCCTACTCCTTGTCCGACTGCTCTCTGTGTGTCTGCTCCTGAGGTCCGTTTCCCTTTACAGGCCGAGGCATCCTCCACAGAGGAAATTCCACCCTTACATGCTGGCCTGAACCAACATATGGTGACTGCTGTGGACAGAGCCCCAGCGCTTGCAGTGAATTTGGGACCTGCAGTGGGGAATGAAATCCTTCACCAGCTGTAGAGGTGAGTGAACAGGACTCATGCCCATCTTGGGTATATAGGTGGAGAGGAAAGAACGCTCGTCCCTGTCACCCCGTGGTGCTTTTCCATATCGTAGCTCGGAATCTCCTGAAAAACCTGAAACTTTTCTTCTCTCTCCAGAGAGTTTTGTAGGGTCACATACACCTCTTATCTGTGCCCATAAGGAAATAGTCCTGTCTGCAGGACACTATTTTAGATACAGAGCCATGGCTGTTTGCAGGACACTCTGCAGAACAGAGTTCTTGCTGTGCCTCAGAGTTCCTAGCTTGCAGAGGACATAGTCTGTCAGCTGCAAATTTGTTCAAGACATGAGATCTAGAGGGAGAATGTTTCAACTGGTTGGGTGGCTTCAGGCCCTTTCAGTCTCCAGCTGCTTCCAGTGTCCCCTGCAAGGATGGAGAAGGAGCAATCTGAGGAAGGGAGCGTGATGGATGCTGGAGCAATCTGAGGAAGGGAGCGTGATGGGAGAAGGAGGAGCTGAAGCTAGTTGAGGCAGATCTCATAATGTTTATTCAGTTCCAGTAATTTTAATGCATTCCTCGTGGCATTTAAAATAAAGGCATTACAAAACAAGGAGAAAAAAAAAGGGGTGAGGGAGATGCACTATTTACCCACCCCCACTCTGTCAGCAAGTCCTTAAACCACTGAGTCACTGACAGCTGCAGCATGACAAAATGATACACGTTGGGGTAGCTCCCTCTTTGGCACAGGCTGGGATGAAATTGGGGAAGACATGAAATTAAAAAGAGCTTGTTTAAAATAAGTGCTGATTAC
Organism: Crypturellus tataupa; assembly: GCA_034781795.1. Classification (NCBI taxonomy): domain Eukaryota; kingdom Metazoa; phylum Chordata; class Aves; order Tinamiformes; family Tinamidae; genus Crypturellus; species Crypturellus tataupa. The sequence continues at coordinate 3,293,862 of JAWLRI010000763.1, forward strand.
CCACTTCCATAAATACATTAGAATGCAAGAAATTTATTGCGCTTGGAAATATTTGCAAGCTGCTTTTTTGGAAATGGATACAAATATGCTCTGGATGATATACTTTTGCTGCTTGACAGGCAAACCTTCTCCCTATGGTTCTACTGAAAAGCAACTTAGGCTAGATTTTTTTCAGTAGGATGGATGTCAGTGCTGAGTTTTCATTCTTTTCTTGAGGCTTAAAGAAATTTGGAAAATACAAGAGAATTAAAGAGAGAACGATTCTACCATAAAATGCAAAATCACAGTGGGCTTCAGCAAATGAGAAGTGTAGAAGGCATTGATCTGGATGCTAATAAAGAGTAAAATATTTCACTTACTGCTACTACAGTCAAAAGGGTATTTTAAATCAAAGGACTGGGTATCCATAAAACAAAGACTTAGCATCTCAAATCCCTTTATAAAAAATATAGCTAGTTTTAGGTCAGAAGAGATGGTGAAAAGGTTCAGAGTCCTAAGCAAAGATTTTGATATAAAAAAAAAAAAACAATAAAGGAGAACAAGAAATCTTTTGGCCAAAAGTAAGTATGATGAAGTATATTAAGTATAATGATTAGAATTTGACAACAAGCAGGAAATTAAACAAGTTGTCTCTGAGTGTATAAAAAATTCTGAAATGAAGCAGACAGACCAAATTGTAGCAAGAGACTGAGCATCCTGATTTCATATGGAAGTCATTGTTTTAAATATACACAATATGAGTCAGTGAGGTATCAAGTCAGAGTCTGAAAATTCTTCATTAATTTAATTGCCTATAGATTAGGGACCAAAACCTCAAACTTATATTTCCCCATTGTCTTGTTTTACCTACTTTGCTGTATGAAACACTGAAATCTTCTGCATTTTCTGATTTTACATAATGAACTGAAGACCTTTACTTATAGAAGATTTTATAAACATTATTAAGACATGAATGAAATACCTGTTGTCTCCAGACATTAGGTATAATCTATATAGGCTTATTGCATATGGAAGTATGCACCATGGATCTGTAAATGTGGAGCGGACAAAGATGACTGGATGCTAAGGACAAAGTCACATAACTTGTACTGGCACTGTCAAAACTAGGAATAGAACAAGCAGAACTGCATTCTCAGTCCTGTACTTTAACACTTGGAACAAACTGTTCCACTTGAAGGGAGGGAGGAGGTTTGCCACTTAAGTGGCCTATTAGATGCATTATAGGTGGTACTTAACAAAATTCTGGTAACAAAAGGAAATGGTATTTTACTTATTCTATGTGTGAAGGGGTTTTATTTAGGTAGGCTTCTCCCTGGTTTCCTCTGTGTCTCACTCCAGTAACGGAGAGTAAATGTGGGAATGATATGTCTGATCGCTACCATGACCATGAAATAAAATTCATTTATTCAGGGGACTGGGTACCTTGCAAAAACTCTATTCAAGTGCAGAAGTAGAGAAGATACATTTCTGTCAGATTGCAGGGCTGTCAGCTAATATTTATTAATGACTTTAAAAAAAATTGCCTCTCTCTCTTTGTGTGATTTAAAATGCTTACAGAATTGAAGTTTTAAAATGTATTTTAAATCTTCTGCAAATTATGGCTCCATCAGCAAATTTGTTTTCAATTTGACCTGTAATGTCAGGTATCATTGCACTGAGTCATGTCCTGCATCCAAGCAAGAAGGCAAATTCTAGCTCCTTATTTTTCACTGACATTGTTTAAATGTAATAATTTTCAACAACCCAATGCTGCTGTTTGTAATACTGAATGATAGTTGAAAGATAATTCAGCTTGCTCTCTTGCATCCTGTTTGATCCCAAGTGAATTAAACAGTAGTTAAAAAAAAAAAAAAAAAAAAAAAAAAAACAGGCTGTACTATACAAAAATTTAAGAGAAAACATCAGCTCCAGTCCTCTGGTGAAAATGCTAGCGTGAAGGAGTGGATGGAGTTAGCCACATTTTACAGATTGGGAAACCAAGACACACTGTGATTATTTGCCAAAGAGCATGGTAAATCAGAGCCCAAGGTCAGAAAAGAATCTACATCTCCTAATGTTTCCTGCAGCATACTGATACCTGCAGCTCTTTCTAAGGGTTTGCATATGCAAATGGCCATTTCTCATCTGATCATGGATTAAGCATTGATCTTGGACAGGAATTCAGTCTGACTTGTTCACAGAAAACAGCAAATGGGAAAAGGTTCATTAGATTTTGACAGCTTAAAATGTGCATCACTAAAATGGTATAGCAGCCTGCTTGAAGACAGTATGTTATTAGTACTGCTGAAAGAGGGTGTTGTGTATGTGTATATGTATATAAGACAACATTATGGAAACATTAGATTTCATGTGTGCTACGTATGATCTGCCATTCCCATGAAAATGAAACAAAAGATTAAAAAATAGTGATTTCCTAGATGTCATCATACTTGCAAGAAATGGAGCCAATGGCAAGAGCTGCAAAAACTGTTGCATAATATCAGTTAAATCATATAATATTGAAGAGATTAGAGAACAGAGAAAAATGATTCCTTGCTGAAGGGTAAATAGACTTTTGATCTGCCAGGAGAGTGCTTGAGCAGCTTTTTAGCCTTAGGAAATGACCCTTAATAGGTAAAATATATAGTTTTTTAAATTCATTCCCACATGATGGACTGTGCCCTGTGTGTGATCTATTGTATTAGTGATTAAGCTGATCAGCATGCTCACATAAGTGGAAGAAACAAGTGAGTAAGACCTGTGCTAAATGAGGCTGGGAGTACTGAGGGCAGCTCAATAGCATGCTTAGACCTACAAGGTAAGAACCAGGGTGTGACTTCCTTGTATGGGAAAGCAAAGCACGAGCACAAGTTAGTTAACCGGGAGGAAGTGCACTCCTGTGTCTCCTTGGATTTGAATATGCTGCATTATCACAGAGCTCAACTCTTGGTCTTTTAAAGGTGCTGCGTAAATTAAGTGGAGGGGAGAAAAGAGACTTGCTCAGCTTTCTAGAGAAACCTGTCTTCACTGCAGGGTTGTGCTTTTTGAACCAGAGGACCCTGCGTCCTCTGATGGAGGTTTTGCTAGAGCAAGTTGTTCAGAATAGTGCAGACTGCCAGGGGACTCGCTTGCTTTCTTTAGTGAGCATAAGCAGGCACGAACCCTTGACAGTAATTTGAGAGCAATGGTTAATGTCTTCGATAGTGCTATGAGGCAGAATGTAACTGGTACAGTAACTGTGTGACTCTGACTTATTCTTTAACAATGTTTAGAAAATAATCCAGAAATAAGTGGCGTGTTGTGCTATGTCTGTGTCCTGCTGGCAGCTGCAATTTTTTTTTGAGTGAAAGCTTCAAGTTCTTAATTTTGTTATTGTCTAGAGCACAGTTTGTCTACATCTGGGACTCTGCACAGATATAGAAGCAGCGTCTCAGAAAAGGACTCCTTGCCTAGGTGAGAGCAGAAATTCTTACCAGGGAGGATAAGAGAGAAATAGCCAAAAGAAGTGGAAAAGGGAGGGCAGGCAAAGTAGTTAAATATGGAATGACCTGAATATAAAGGTCTCGTATAAGCTTTGAGGATGTTCAGAAAGGCTCTACTAAACATGGGAATTTTCACAGATAAGGACGTGAACTGAAAAGACCCTGCTCTCAGCTCTAACTTAATCAGTCTTAATTTCCTTTGAGTTATCTAACAAGATGGTAAGATTTCTGCAGAAATGACAGCAGTGACCTGTGTCTGGTATTGGGTGACAAGGTCTCTGTGCTGTCAAGGTCAATGTCTACATAGGTTTCAGTCTCATAAGTTCAGGCTTCCTGAAGGAACTTAAATTGCATCTATCATACATACATATATATATGCATGTACACAGACATGTGTGTATGTATAAGTATGTGTGTGTATAATCACTCACCAAAATGAGTACAGATATATTTAATGTTTCTTTCTGGACATTGGGCTTTGCTTGTTGATGTGTCCTTCCCTGTCTTCCCCCCACCTTACTTTGCATCATCTTATGGTTTGGAGTCCTTCAGCAATTTCCTGGGGGACAGTGTTCATCCTAGTCTCTGTGTGTTGAAGAACTACTTTGATTTGTTGTTCTTTGTGCTTGTGGAGAAGTCCATGGAGCAAAGTTTTACTTGACTTGGAGACAATCTCCCATGAGGCCTAGTCCATTGCCAGTGACACATTGCCCCTCTAGTTTAGCAAATTTATGGTAAAATGTAAGAGTTGGAGGGAAAAATGGGGAAGATGGTTTGTGTGCAGTTTCTTTATTGTCACTGTAGCAGAATCTCTCTTTCCTTAGTGAAAATGAAATGACAATTTTAGCATTCTTAATTACCTTGATTTTTTTCCATAGCAGCAAGTGACCTTCAAAAGTACTGCTTATGAACAGGTTATGAACTCAAGTCTAAAAACCATACATTCTCTGCATCAAATAAAGAAGCAGCTAATGAAACAGTCCTCAGTTTCATATTTCACACAGAACTGATGTTGCTTTAGGGTGTAGTTCCCACATGTGAATGAATATTAGTAATGAGAACCAGATAATTTGTGGTTGAATGGTGTCTGTACTCAGAGTGACAGAATGCATAGCCGAAACTGTATATTATACCAAATTTCATTTGAAAGCAATAGTGTTAGTATAGGAAAAAATCTTAAAATAACTTCTTTCAGATTTATTTTTTGTTTTTCCCAGATAAATCTGCAGGTGAATTGTAGGCAATGCCTAGCACACTTAGTGATTCACAAGGAAGTTATGCACTCTAGAAGAATTGAAAGTATTAACAGTGGGTTTTTTTTATGCCAATGACTTAAATGATGGGAGAGCAGGTTAATTAAATTAAGATATAGGTATCCAAGTTGGTATTACTTAAGAAAAATTAAGTCTGTCCAAAGGGAAAAACGAAGATTTTTCTAGTCCAGCTGATCATCCTGGAAATGTGCACAGGTGACTCAGGCTAGATTTCTATGAATTTCTTTCTGTGGTCATCTTGGAACATAACTGATTTCTTTCTGCTATGTTCAAAAATTCATGACAGAAATGATCTCCTCTATCTTTTGGAATACTTCACTCTGGGCACACCTTCTTTGTACATGATACTCAAGTTAAAAGTCTTCAGTCACCTTCTGCAACCCTGATATCTCTACCTCTATCTGTTATACATGCTTTTTATCCATAAACAACTCCATAGCTTTATGTTAGAATTTCTCTTCCTGTTATGTCCCCACATGTCCTTTCTCCATCTCTTTCAATGAAATTTCTACCTCATCCAAAAATATGATATTTTAGCAATTAAGTCCTCCTTATAATTTTACTTCCTGGAGTCTTAGGAATGTCAGTAAGTGATTAACTCCCAGAGAATAACTCTGGGAACCTGGAGGACAACCTGTCTCACTGATGCTTATATGGTCGACTACACTCTTAGGAGACCATCAGCTTTGCCTTTTTATTTTTTTTTTCTCTTGGAAACAATATGTTTGAGTATGGGATGCTTTTTTTTATTGCATTATGCCTCTCCTTTCATTGGTTAGTTCTCAAAACTATGCTGTTTACTGTAGTTTGACAGTTACTTCAGGTTGTATGAAGCTATGTTGTGGATTTTGAAAAATAGATTCAATTTCTGTCAATACCAGGCATAACTATGGGTCTATGCAGCTAGTTATGGATTACTGCATTGTCATAAGCCATTATGGGAATGAGGATACAGTAAACTGAGAGAGTGAGCTGTCACCATGAGGTGGAGAAGATCACATTCCGACAAGGAGTAAGTAGTCAGATACTGAGTGATTGTGTGTGTGCTCTGACAGACTGGCACATCTTGCTTGTGGAAGAAAACTACACTTTCCTTAACCTTCCCCATGCTTATCTAACCTCAGAATGCTGGTAGGCCAACCAAGAAGATAGATTGTTCCTTTCCTGGCTGTAGTGTCAGCTGCACGTTCCTGTCCTGATTTTTCCAGGAATAATGCTCAGTGTCATTGCTTCTATCACTCTTTGTTTTGATATAAGAGGATTAGGTGGTTAATGGTTAATTCTATAATGTGCCACTTGCAGTTTTAAGGGATATTAATTCTACCTTTTGTTGCCGAAAATACCAGTATAAACATGAGAGGTGAAAAGAAAATGCTATTGTATCAATTCCGTCTTTGTGTAAATGGATTTGTTTTTTGCTATGGTTTGTCAGAAGGGTGTTGTCAATATGGGCTTTAGTAACCCACGGCAGACTCATTACTTCCCTAATTGAACTAGTTGAGAAAAAGTGGGTCTGTCTGCTCAAGGGCTTTGGGGCATGAATTCTAGAAAACACTACAGCTGTTCTAGAGACTGGCTGATGATCTGGTCTGTATACTTAGCAATAACAAAGAGAAAAGAAATTTAAAATACAATTTCTCTTACTTTCCCTGTGAGTCTGTCTTGACTATACATATAAGGCCTAGATGTTTTCCTGCAAAGCTCATTTACCTGATCAATATAAAAATAACTCCTTTAGATGGTCCTGGTACTATAATTTCTACCTATCATCATCTTTTCACATTAGAAATCAGATTAAAAATGATGCAAATAAGGGTGAAAGAGTCTCTTCTGTGAATTGCTCCAGTGCTACATCAACCCTCATGTTGGATATATAATTGCGAGTTGTGTTTAGACTACTACAAATTAGACAAGCCAAACCTGATTTGGAGCACGAAGTATTTTCTAAATCTGTGTGCTCAGTGTATCTCCTGACCTCAGTTATCACTGTGGATCTCAGTAAATAATCATGATATTTTTTGCATTGCAGGATTTCCCCAAAATGTTATCATATTTGAAAAGAAATGTTTGAAAAGATACCTGCATGTTTGGATTTTTTTTTTTTAAGGAAAAAACACATTTTAACACTTGAAGCAACTTCAAGTGTTAAATGTAACAGGATAAGCTGATCCTGACCACTATTTACCCTCTTTCCTTATATTCTCCTTATCAGTGCCCAATGCTCTGGCAAACCTCTTCCTCCCTATTTTTTTTGTATGTTTTTAGGTTACCAGTTCTTTTGAGATACACTGTTTCCAGCTGTGTTTGAGCAGCAGCTAGCGAAATGGAATGGAAATGGTCCTGAAGGAGGTTTTGGTGGTCTATTGTGTCACACAAGCTGATGCAGATGATAACAAACATAGAGGGATTTGTCCTTTGACAACTGGTGTATTTCCTTCTACCTATTGTATGTAGTGCCAGACTATCACCTCCTGCTGTCATTTTGGCTGGGATTGGGGATGTGCTGACAAGATAAGGTGCTGCTCTCCCCATGCAGTACCTGTTACCCACAGAGGACTTGAGAGCTGTCAGTTGGCACCATTTGCCTGCGCTAAATTTGCTGCTGGAAGAATGAACTCCCTATTGATCCGTATAGATCTGTGCTGCAGCTGGAGAGCTATACATTCAACATATGAACTTTTCTCACAGTTTCTTCACTTTGGTAATGATTAGTGATGAGGGGCAAAAAAAAAAAAAGAACAGTGTGAAGGATGTCTGTGTCTCAGAGGAATCTAACTGGATCAACATTAGTTTTCCTTCTGTTGTCTTGCCTGACCAGCAGGTCTATTATTCTAGTGACTGATGCCCATGATCTTGGATTTTTAGCTAAGTCATGGAGTCCAAGTCTGAGGGATTAAATTGTGGCCTTATAAGGTAGAGTGGCCTCAGTAGTTCCCCTTGCTTTTCTGACCCTGTAGGTGTGGTGCAGTAATGTGCAATGTTAGGCATCTGAATCAAGCATGGCTCACTTCAAACACATTAAATTAGTCTTAAAGTTTTCCTGCTCTGAATAATAATAAGTAAAATGGGTTGTTTCATATAATAATTTGCAAAAAGAAGCCCTCAGCAACCTGCAAAAATTGGGTAGGAAAATCAATGACCAAGACCTCATGGGGAGAAAAGAAGTCAAGACCTCATCTTGTTGCCTTTGACATTGCTGTTGAAAATAGAATCAGTGTGCAGGATTAAACAAATTAAAATTACCCTGACTTAAATTAAGCATGGGTGCTACTGTGATAAGGTTTGATCAGTTATGAAGTCTTTTGAAGGTATTTTTTTATTTTCAGCCTTACACTTTAATAATTTTTTTTTGGCTTGGGTGGGAAGAGGCTTGCTATGAATATTTATAACAAATCACTTCTACCAGAGGACACATTAAGTCTTGCAGCATAACAAAACTGAATTACCATGAAATAAACTTTCTTAATTAAACCAATTAAATTTCTTCCCAGTATGTAATTTAGAAACTCTGATAAACCCTTGTTGAAAAGGTTTGTTCTAGCCTTAAGCTGGCCTAAGAAAGAGTGAACATCTGGCCTGTGTATGAAAGGCCTATTTAGGCCTTAGGCAGTGTGCAAAATATTAGCTGCTGTCCATGGTATTGAATACTTTGTGTGGCCCCAGGGCTTTGCTAAAGGACAGTGCTATCATTAGGGCACAATCATGTTTATGGAATATGCTGTAACTAAGATAAGTGAGTTCCCAGATTTCTACCACAGTGCTTATAACTGACTGTGAAATAATTCTGCTGCCTCACACTTTGATTGTAATTCTACCAAAATAATTTTCTCTTCTTCCCTTTTCTTTCCCCTTTCCCATTCCTTTTCCCCTTCACTGCTCACTTAATACGTTCTAAATGCTGATATTGGCAAGAGTGGTAAGATTTTTATGTAGTAGTTTTTCACATTCTATTTTCATTTCAAATTTCAGTGTTTTCCCAAGTACCAGCATAGGAGACTAACAACATTTATGTCTAACGTAGAAATGCTGCTTATACCCTGGTGCATGACTGCTGTTTCAGGAACTATGTGCAATAATAATGGTAATATTAACCAAGGAAAAATAATGAAAACATGATTTTGGAAAACTATGAAAACTGGTTGCCAACATATTTTGGTAATCCAAGGTCAAGGTCCTAACTTCAGCGAGCCTGCCCAAGTTTTAGACATGTAATATATGTAGGCTCTGCAGGTGTCATCTGTACTGCTGGGTATCGTATGAGTCCATTCACCAAGTGGTAGGGCTTGGAAAATGATGCTGAGGAGGCAGCTCTTTCATTTCCTGGGGTTTCAACAAGCGTGGGGTTGATGTCTGCAGCCCTGGTGCCATATTTCATATTTATAACCACCGCGGTACCTCAGAAACATAGTCCTCAGGTAACTGACACCTCTGATGGCCCACGCAAAGCCAGAGGCAGTGGAATTAAAAGTATACAGGTGCTGAGTCAGCGAGAGGCTCCAAGGGGAACTTCCACTTATATGCCAAGTGCATAATTTACGTGGCTGCTGAATTATAAGAGGAGTTTGTTTTAGCAACAAATAACATCCTGCTATGCATCTGAAACTGTAACAACTTCTTGTTCATATCTGGATATAGTCATAATTTTTGGCCATGCTTGTGTCTAAGGGCTTTATTGGCACCTCTCGCCTGCCTCTTTTACCTGCTCTAATAGTAAAAATCAGTTAGTGATGTGAAGCTGTCAGGAATAGAACTTTGTTATTTGAGGGCTTCTGCTCTGAAGCCATGTCCTTGTTCTCTTTGCCAGAGTCCTAAATCCATCTTATTTAAGAACATGATAAGAAGTGCATTCTATTCAGCTTGTCCCCTATCCCTTTTCGTTTGAGCTTTCTATATTTAAACATAAGACTTGCAAGGTTAGAACACTGTTCCTCTATTTAAATAAACAGAGCACCGAGAAGAAAACCAAGCAGCGAGAAGGAGCCTAGTTAATAGAGATATGCAGGAGAACACAGATCAGGAGATTCTTTTTTTTTTTTTCCTTAAGGGATAGGGGGAGCGAGGATGAGAGAGAGACCTGGTAAGGGCTTTTGAAAGAACACTAAGCTATTATCCCCTAACTGACATTTTCATGCTTGTTTAGGAGCAACTTTGTCAAGAGAGAGGAAACTTTAAGGCAAATACAGGGACACTTGAAAAATATGCTGTCAGCTAAGATTGAAACATAATGTGACAACCAGTAGCCTGCTGCCTTAGGAAGTATCTGCATGCTTCCTCTGAGGAGATGCAAGGCCTCCTAAATGAAGTACTTATACATGGAAAATGCAGCATGCACAATTTACGCTCAGAAGAGTCACATACATGTGCCCAAAACCTTGCCTGGTAAGTGAGAGAAATGGCTCTTACAGCAGGCTTGATTCTTGCTCATTAGGATGCAAGAGTGCTGGAAAATAGTCTGTCAGCATGCCAGAAACATTTCAGACGAGAGCTGCACAATGCCCTGTTCTTTGCTAAGCATCAGATGGAAGGGATGAATATCCTTTTCTCAGTAAATGTGTCATACATTTGATGAGGAATTACTCTAGTTTCTACAAACTTACCTCCTGCAGGTCTTATAACCACGCATGTATTGAAATGCATAATGCCAGGACTTGCCAAGGCAGCAAAATGATTTACATGTATCTTTTATTAATTTCTGTCTCCTAGCTTGCATTGAAAAATCCTGGCTTTTTTTTCCCTTTCCTTTTTTTTTGTTTTTACTCTAAGAAAATCGTCCTATTACTCACACAAAAAGTGAATTACTAAAGCCGTGTTTTGAACAAAATCATAAATAAACCTTTACTATACTGTTGTCTCTTCCAGACTGTCGAGCTAAAACAGAATATGGCTACATAGACCAAAGCTATGTGTGCCATAACTTGATGTGTTTTTAATATAAAAAGAACTTGTATTTCACCAGTCTCTCTTTTCTTCATCAAAAACTTGTCAGTGATTCCCTCAGCAGAACAAGGTCCTGTTTTTTGTTTGGTTTATGGAAGGCCAGTCCTGGTTTGATACAAACTGAAGAGAATATGTGGTAAGCCACACTGTTTTATGCTTTAGATTCCTTTAAAGTTGTGTTTGAAAGTCTACTATTTATATGTTACCGTTGTGCTATAATCCCATTTACATATTATGAAAGAATTGCTTTCTCATGGAAAGAAATCATCTAACATGCAGTTTGTTTCTCTGAGCAAATTATTATAGGCAACCTCATGGATCATAAAATAATTGGATACTGTCTAACTAAGTAAGCATTATTGGTTACGACAGCTTTTGATTACTGCTCCTGATCTTTCTCCTTTGCCTGAGATTTTGCTGTGAAACACCTTTGATCGATGAGCTAAGGAAGATGGCACTCAGACATCTTCAGATACACACAGATATCTGAAACAATAGGAACAATAATTTTAATAGAAGATATTTTCAAATGGACAAGAAAATTAAAAACAAAACAAAGCAAAAACACACACACAAAAAAAAAGTGGAGGAGGAGGAAGGAAGAAAGGGATAAGGAATACACAGATAATCCAAAAATACGCATGATAGCGTGACTTGGTCAGGTTGATAGTACTCTTCATACTGTCTGTGCTAGATGCTCCTGCCAATTCTATCATCCTCTCTCCTCTTGCCTGTTGTGATCTCTGGTTCTTGCTGACTGTTCTGTTTTCTTCTAGAAGTTTGCCACATTTGATTTTTTTTTTCTTTTTTAAGAATAGCTCCATTATGGGCTGACTGTTGTCGCCATTCATTCAGAACTGCCATGTAGGAAAGACCATTTTGGTCTGGTAACTTGGAAGATCAGACAGAAAACAGTGAACCCTCAGACTTACTTTGGTAGGAGTTAAGTTACTAAATGTTTTTCTAGAAGTCTGAATTTCTCTTTTGCTCTTGCTTCCTGACTCAGAACTGAGTTTTGATGGACTTCTACCAAGGCTTTAGGCAACCATGTCTGCTTGGCCAGACTTTCATATCCAGCCATCCTGAACTTTCTGCTTGGTTCTTAACAGCCTTCACATCCCAGTTTCCTTGGCTCTTAATGTTGCTTTCTCTTGATCTAGCAATATCTTTTCTTTAGTGCTTTCTTCTTCCCGCATTTCTTTCTGAATTATTTTACCAGTGTAAAAGAAAAAAGAGAAATCTTTCTGGATGTTCTTATCCTCATACAATTTCACCCACTGTCTTTACAGGAGTGAGATGCATCTCTAGTTCTCTGCTACAGATAAATCTCCATCCTATCCCATGTTCTTTTTCTCTCTCTGACTTTTTTTTTCTGGATCTCTTGTCATTATCTTAAACTTAAGTTTATGACTTTCTTTCCTGGCCTTCTCTTTACCTTTAGTTGTCAACAATGACAGTATTGATCCCATCATGGTGACTTACTACCTGATACATGATTTGCTTAGGATTCCTCTGTGCTGTAACAAGCAAACCCTGTATTGAAACAATTATAATTAATGAGTGAAAAACGAAGACTACATGAAACCATATGCTGACGTAATGTAGCAGCGAACAGTGCTGTCGGACCGTTTGAATTTCAGGAGATTATGCCTGTGGCAACTATGGTCAGAGAGAGTATTAAAAATGTGTTAAGTATGAGGACTTCAGACACTTTCATTATTTAATTTATGACTTTAGGAAGGCTAAGTCAAGTGGCTTGATTTTGCACACAGTGTTGTTCTAAATTAAGCAACATGTAATAATAGAAGATCAGGTATAAATTTGATTCCAGTAGTTCTTGTCCTTGCTAATTAATTCTGCATGTTACATTAGAAGTGTCGGCGGGTTGTTTTCTTTTCAATCATATCTTCATCTTATGAACACAAGCCAAGATTATTTGTCTTCTAAACCAAACTGTACTTCAGAATATACCACTTCAGCCTCTATGAGCTGGGGTGCGTGTGGAAAACAAGAACTGAATTTGTCTTGACATCTTGTTTCTAATCAAATATTAACATTAGCACTGCCACATGTCTCTGTTATTTCCTCTATCTTTTCATTTAGTCCCACAAGCCTTCTCTAGATAAGAATAACACTAATGCATTACTTAAGAGTCTTTTTTTCTTCTTTTACTGGAAGGCCCAAGCAATGTAGGGTGAAGAATGAGTAACAGCTATGGATTCCTGTGGAAAAAAACATGTTTAAAAATCTCCCAAAAGAGACAGACCCAGTGGAGACTGACTTCATTCTCTGCCTTACGTATTTCTGTGTCAGTAATGATACAGGAAGGACTCAGCAGTGACAAATAACTTTAACAGATATGGCTAAATCACTGTTTTATTGGGATTATGTGACAAAATTGAAAGTAAAACAGAATGTTTGATGTTGTTATAAATCTTTAATGAATGCTCCATGTTCCTGTTATACGTCAAAGTTAGTCAAATGCAGGCCTTCTTTCCTTATACTACTAGGAAAGCAGAGGTAAATCTCGCATCTTTTTTTTTTTGATGTGGACAGAGAAGACAAAAACAATGGTTAAATGGTACCATAAATTTGCCTTTCGTGCATAAAAACAGGGCTTGACATGGTGAAAATATGGATGGAGGGAGGTGAAGGTAGGGAGGATGTAGAGCTCTCCAGAAGCCTCTCCCTGCAGCCTGCGCCCCAGGTGTGTGCTGGGCATCATGGAGCGGATCCAGAGCTCTCTGCCCTCACGGTTCCCCTGGCCTCCTTTGGACAGCTCATGTGAGATGCTGAGATACCATTTTTACCTCTTCTTAGATTTTCTCTTCTTATCTGAACCAATGTATTATAGTAAGTTATTTACTGAACAAGTACCTCTTTTTGGAATGCACACCTCCGAGTCTACTTTTTTTTTTTTTTTATAAGATACTGTGTTGATCCACACTAGACCCCATTTTCTCTCCTCTGAAGCAGCAATGGTCAGAACAGGCTGTTGCATCTTGTGGGTTTAAGGGTTTCACTGATAAGTCTAACTCGATGCTAATGGATGTGCTCCAATACAAAGTGGAACAGAAGCTAGGATCCAGTGGCCTGTCATGGACCATGTAATTTATGACTGAAGTATCTCAGATATTTATGCTGATAAGAGAAATACTTGGCACTTTCAGCTTGTGTGTTGGCCCACTCCTTCGGTCTACTGATTCTAGATGCATTTTTGGCCTGTTTTCCCCCATTTCTCCCCTTTTGCCTTCCTGCCATCCATCCTGTCACTCACAGCTGCCTGGGCTGTTCTTTTGCTTCTGCTGCCCCATTTATTTAAGTGGTGAGAGTAACTGGATGACTGCAATGATTTGCCTGGGAATAAAATAGATTCTGTAATCGTATAAAGCTAGCTTTGGTATCCTTCTAAACGTGATGATAAAGTCCAGCCTCGCATGGCTGGACAGGATTTACAAATTGCTGAGTGAAATTCTGTGGCCTACATTATGTAGGAAACTGGACTGGGGAATTAATGTGGTCTCTGGAGCCCCAAAAATCTATGAAAATGTCATTCCCTTCTTTAGATGCGATCACTTTTGCTCTCTTGCATCTGGCTTTAGACCCTGCATATTCCTTTCTCCCTGGTGTTGCATTTTTCCCATTTACATTAATCTTAAACAGCCTCTATAAAAATATTGATTTGCAATTTCTTTTCAATACAGAGTGTAAATAATACTTACTTTTTTTTTTCCATTTATGATTGCTCAAAACTGGTATTGTTCCAGCAACATATAGACGAAAAGACTGGAATTGATGAGGAGGCAGCTTCGACTGGATTTTTTATTTTATTCGCCTAAACAATGCCTAATAACATGTCACTTCTTCAAGATGAAAATATTATATGATTTTAACCTTTGTAACACACTGTTCTAAGAAGGAAAGAAAACAGGGTATGTCATAGTATGTAGAGAAAAACAGGCAACAGTATACAAATATTTGACAGTGTTTTCTGAGAGCCATTTCTGCTCTTTTAAAAGAGAAGGATGACAGTGTGAGTGTTGGTTCAGGCATCTTAATTTCCTTTTCTTTTAAGGTCTGTGCTATTAGTATCACCCAAAGTTCTGCTAGCTGGTGTTTTTTTTCCTGTTTGTTTGCATCCATCATATCCATCTTTGCTTTAATGATTTGATAAATTACAAATCTTCACTGCAGTTTAACTATCAAGCACGTGTACAAAAATACTGGGAGAAAAAAAACCCACAAAGATTTAGGCCTTGAATTTACCTCTCACAGATGCTAAAACAAAGAAGAAAATGCATATTTAAAAACAAAACAAGGCAACAGAATTGAAAATTGCATCAGCCTCAATTTGTTTAGACGAGCATGAAAGGGAAGAGGGGGCGACGGGTGTCCTGTGGGACCGTAAATGGCACCTCCTGCTGCGGTATTAAATTTACCATGTGCAACCTCCAGTGCTGCTCGGCGCGGCGCGCGCGGGTGGCGCCTGCCTTCTTGGCGCCAGCGAGGCCACCAAGGTGCTGGTGGTGGCCGTGCTGGGCGCTGCTCCCTCCGGGGACGGGCAGCCGAGCCCCCCGAGCTGGCTCTGGGGAGCGCAGGAGGCTCCAGAGCAGTTTATGGCTTTAATAATTTACATACCCTCAGTTAATCTCCCCTACAAGCAGCCAATTAGTCGGGGAATATTCATAGCGCCTTGATATATATTTTTTATACACTGATCAATTAGTGGGGAAGTAATGAGGTCATAGAATAGCAAGTGTGAGTCTGAAGCTTTGTTCTCTTCAGGAAAAAAAATTGTAAATATTCCTCAACAAAAAGAAACACAAAACAGAAAATGGTTTTAGGGCATTTTTTGATGCTGTTTACATTTACTTATAAAGGCTTTTGGCCAAATATTGGAGACTTGAGTTTGATCCTCAACAATCTGACCCTACAAGCTTGTGTTTAAGAGGCTTGAAACAGGATTGCTCATGTGAGTAAACTTATTCATGTACATAAATCTTGGTGGGATTGGGGTCCTTAATGATTTAGGACAAAGCACCGCTGGAAAAAAATGTTTATTCTGTTGCACCTGCGTGATGCAGCAGATATTATGAGAGCACCATTAGCTACTTAACGTACCAGCTAATGACTGGCAGGCTTAAAGGAATGTAGCTGGAGAGCGGGTAGCCCGATCCATGAGGGTTAATGATACCAAATGGCTTCAGCAGTCTGTGGGAGTAGTGGGGACAGCTCTGCTCTTGAGCAGAGTTTAGGTAGCCCCATATCATATAAGGTCATAGACATAGGAATGATATGAAGAGAATTTTTGACTTTTGGATTGATCTGAATATGAAGGAATAAAAATCTACCAAGTTTCTTCTTTTTCCTTGAAGCACATAGCCAGAATGAATCTGCATGTGTTCTGTGGGTTAATAGTGATATATTCCTACTGTCCATCTAACCCTCCTTTGCATAATTATATTCTCTCTCCCAAATGAGGGGAGAAAACCTATGAAATCTATCACTGTGTCACCTACTAGTATGTAAGAGAATCTAGATAAGAGTGGCTGGAAGAAACTGCAGCTGTGGCAAATTTTTCTTTTGGGCGTAGCCACATGAAAATAGAGTGAGAGATGAAAATCAGAGGAAGAGAAAACAAAAATGATCCTGGAACACATCAAAGAGGGAGCAGAAAAACACACAAAAGAAAAAAACACTTAAAAAATTAAGATCAAATGCCAAGTCTAGTTTTTACCACAAAGCACCAAGCTGATTTTTCATAAAATAAAAGAAGTCCCTGAATTGAGAAATATATGTGTCTCTTAGATTGGATTGTGCAGTGAACAGTATCAAGAACTAAGCAATAATAAATCATCAGGCTGTATGTCAGAGTGAGCGCTACAAGATAAACCCCTGTTGGAATTGTCATGAAGGTGACCTTAGGAGCGACTACAGAAATACTAAAAAATAAAATAATAAAAAAAATCAATATTCTCTTTAAAACTCTGAAGCAAATCTATTCATGCCTTGTCTTTCACTATATTTGCTATTTTAATTTGCTGTTTATTAAAAGAAATATTGTCCTATCTGGGGCATGCTGCATTATAAAATTATTGAAGATGCTGCTAGTGCAAAGCTATTTGTAGCAAATGAAATCCTGCTGTGTGCAATTCAGAGCATCATATTGAAGAGTCCGGATAGGAGCATCTGTGTATAGCTCTTAAGACTTTAGACTTGCCTTAGTTAGCTTGTTTGTTTTTATCCTGGGTTATTGATCTGGGCTTCATCATATGTTTGTGTGGGGAATGGCTTTTCAGATGCTGGGAACATATTTAGAGGCAGGTCAAGTGAATTGAATGGAGGCATAAAATCTGCTGATTCCTAGAAGATGTCAGCGCATGACAGAAAGAGCCTACAGAGCGGGAGACCTCTTAAACCGGTATTGACACTGCTCAGAAATTTGCAGCATAAAAGAGGGAAGAGTGTTCGGTCTCATAAACAAAGCTTGCACCATCAGCAGCACCTTTGTGAGCTGTGACAAACAGCAGCTACCCCTGCATGTACTCTGAAAAGTGCAGTCAGTGTTAGTTTTTGAACACTGCAGGTAAGGCTGGAGGATAAATAATGCTACAAGCACAGAATGTTTTACTCATTGCATATGTCAAAACTATACACACACAAAAAAAATCACTATGCTGCTAGGATAAAACATCATTCAAACTGATTCAATACCCTCTGGACGATGCTGAAAAAGAAATGTAAGAAAGGACTATTTGGGCTATTGAGGAAAAAAAAAGAGCACTGAGCAATACCCTATTCTCTGCTACAGGCCTCTTGTGTGACCTTGGGCAAATCATTTTTCTCCGCACACCTCAGTCACTCACCTATGATAAAATAGAAGCAGTAGTCATTTCTTCTCTAATAGGAGTTTGGATGCCTAGGATAAATGGACAAACGCGGACGCTGCCTTTACCATGGGATGCACTGAAAAGGATGTTTCAGATGTTAAAGTGGCTCCCATCCACTTAGTGGAGCCTATTCTTGGCTCTGCACAGAGCAAATTTGGGTGTTTCTGCACTTGTGCCATGCCTTATCTATAAACTGGTAAACTATGTATGGCTTAATTGATCACTGACTGCAGTATTTTAGCATCTCCAGGGTGGCTTAGAGGCTTCATTAATATTTAAAAAGCTCTTTGAGATCCCCGGATAGAAGCTTTTATTGAAGTAGAAAGAACTTACAGCTACCTCTGCTTGAAGCTATTGTTTTCAAGGTTTGTTTTGATATAGGCTGCAACTAGAATGTCTTACCAGGAGTCTTGCATTATTGTAGGCTGGACTATGGTCTAAAACCTTTTTACTAATTTTTTTTTTTTTCATCCTTTTAATAAATGATTATGTCACAAAAATCTCCCAAGCAGGACAAAATAAACTTAAAACTGCAGTTTTAATGTAGAGGCTGCTAACAGTGAGCTGCTTTTGCACAAATAGGTGTTTAGTTTATACTAAAGTCCTCCAGCTGTGGCACAGCTCTGTACCTCTCAGCAATAACCCACCTGCTTTTGACATTAGCTCCTTAAGTCTTTTAAGTGCTCACATCCCTTGGCAGACGTCCCTGCTTTTCGCTGTACAACCATAATTTTGGTCACAATGTTAAGTTTGCTTTTTGACATGTTGACCCTGTGGGAACTCCTGTAGATTCTCCTTTTTTGTCTGCATCTTGCCGAAACTTGGCGCCCACAAAGGGAGATAGCAGATGAGCCGAGAATATGGCCCGGTTGTGCCACGTGCTTGCCAGGCTTGGCTTTGTATGTTCCTGTGCCATGACTGCCTTGCCTTTCCTGCAGAAACCTGATGTTGCTAATTCCTCTTCAGCACAGAGATGATTTTAACACCAACCTATTTCTTTTGACTTGGAATTTTTTTTTTTTTTTCCTAGCCAGTGTCTTTACATTGCATACTTCTACAACCAGTTATTCTGAAGTGTAATACCTTGCACTACTCATCCAATTTTTCTGACCGATTCTCTAGTTTGTCACAATGATTGTGAATTCTGTTGCTCTTTTCCAGTAAACTGGTAGGCCCTCCACAGCTCTGGTCAGGTGTGGGGTGTGTTCAGTTGCCATTAAAGAAAGTACGGAGCAGAGGAGCATTCAAGGACAAATCTTTTGCAAAACTTGTTCAGTGATTCACCGAAGTGTGGGAAATTATATTGATAAATTCTCTTGAAGCTTGGTGATCCGAACAGTTGCATACCCAACCTACAGCTGTTTTCCTAGCCCTTTATTAGACTATCATATGAGATAATGTTGCAAATCTTATTAGGTTCAAGATACGATCTTAATTGTTCTGCCCTTATCCAGTGTACCTATTACTTGATTAACAAATAATTATGTTTTCTTGGCAAGAATACTTCCTAGCAAAATCTTGTTGGGTGTAAACCATTTCCTTATTATCTTGCAGGCCCTTCAAATAAATCTGATTATTTACTTCCATATTTTTTCTAGGAAATGAAGTTGACTAATCGAGAATTTTCCAGCTCCTTTCCAAAAATGGAAAATACAATAAAAATGTTATACTTTCCTCTACTGTAAGTCTACCATTAATTTCCAAAGCTGACCGTTAAGGGCTCTGAAATCATTTCTAATATCCATTTAAATATCCCAAGGTTTTAGGAAACCAGAATTTACAACCTTTTAACTTAGGTAAGTATTCCAAACCAGAAACCTGAACAATGCTTAATATAATTCCTTTAGGGAATCCATGGAGAGCCCTTCTCAGGTCAGGACTGCCTTCTGCCACCACATACCTGAAGGCACTGAGGTGGGCAGGGATTTTTCCAGAAAAGCTTCTGGATCTGGGTGCCAGGAGCTGAATGCAGCTGCTCTGGCATCGTAACTCATGGCTGAGTTTACTGCTAGCAGACATTTCCGTTCTCACAACTTTTCATTTCTAACTTTTCCAGTGAATTTTATCTTCCAGAGAACAACACAGGGATCTGCCTTGTGCTGAATGCCACTACTGCTACTTTCTCGGTGTTTTAATAACTTTCTTCTCCTATCTCTCTGCCAGTAACTGAGCATCTCCTGATCTGTTTCCATTCACTGTGGTATAAACATAGTAATGATGTCCATGTATCTTCTTAGTCAAGAGCTTTATGTACCTTTTACATACATAGAAAACAAATTTTCCAGAAAGGCAGTGATAAGGGTCGTTTTGTGCTGTATGCTATTTAATCTTCCCAGTGTCAGCTCTGACCCTTGCTGAGGAATTGAAAAGATGTAAAACAGCAAAAAGTAATTTACCTTCCATTGTTTAGTCCATTCAGCTTCCTGAATCAGATTTAAATGGTTTGCATTAATTACTGTGAAACCTCATGAGACTTAGAGATCTATCTTTACAGGCTTGGAAAAGATAGAGGCTGTCTCAGCAGAATAAGATTTGAATTTTTTTATTTGCCTTTTTAGTTGCACAGCTTTTTTTCCTTAAAAACATTATAAGTAAGTAAAACTTTTTTTTTCCAATCAGCAAAAAATGTGTAACATTCAGTGGAAAAAAATAGAAATATATTTGAGGTTTTAGTCTAATTTTGGTAAACTTGGTTAGTGTTAACAGTTAAAATATAGAACTTCTATATGTTCTAGATGGACAGACCAGTGTTTTAGCCAGAAGTCATAGGCAGAATAGTGATTTCATTTTCTTCTGTTTGTGTGTAGCTCCATATTTTGGACAAGTTTGCTTGTGAATGATGAAACTAGCTGGTATTTCTGCATGGGCAAATGTGGCTACATTTTAAATGAAATGGGCTTTCAGTGACATCCTGCTCCGAGTTAGTGGAGCCAACTGGGAAATCGAGGGTGGGAGAAGATCAATACACAGAATCTACAGGACTTTGGATCTGTTATCCGAATTATTGATTGAGTGGAGAATTAAAGCAGAGATGAGGAGAGTTTAATTCTGCTGTGTGACAGGTGGAAAATGGGTACATTAATTAGGGAGCCCCAGCAGGACCATTCCCAGCAGGACTCATGGATGCTCTAGGGAATCCTTTAGTAATTCTGCCCTGTTTTGTGGTGTGTCTGATGATGTCATTCTTAAGTGGTGTTTTTCTGGGCACTTTGCTTTTTAATCCTTAACCGTTCTGTTTTGCAGGGCCAGACAATGATTATATGTAGTGAGCGTAAGCTGAGGACACAGGCAGAACATTTCTGGATGTTTTAGGTTTTTGTCAGAATTCCTTGTTTACAAAATATGTATTTTGACAAAAGCAAACTGTTACCTTTAACAAGCAACATGCACTCTCCTCTGACAGCCCTTTGCGCTGCATTTCAGAGCTCTCTGGTTACTCCTCTCGGGTGGCCCTTGAGCATTCACTTACAAAACCTTATTACTCTCCTGATTGATTGTTTTCTTAATCTGAAATAAATGTAACCTGACTTAAAATAGCTTGTTGCTTTTGGGGGAAGGCAAAATATAGCAGTTTGCATCTGCTATAAGAGGCAAGAATTGCACCCCCCATGAATGGTAGGTAGCTCGCGGATGCATCCGCTGCGTCTGCGGTTGCTCTCTCCTCCGATCCGTGTTCCCTAGAGCCTGTGACATGAAGTGTGCTGTGTGGGGCTGTGTCAAGTGCTGTGCTCGGAGTTGTGTCTTTTCATGAAATAGAGAGAAACATCTTGTCCAGCACCAATTGCTGATGGTTTCCAACAGATCTGAGACAAGCTGCCACTAAGGCTTTTTCTTAGGGAGAGTTTGGTCCGCACTGTGACAAGTTTTTTTTGCAAACAAAAATGAAAATTAACACCTAAAACTGTCATATAATACAAAGCTGTCAGAACCAATTCTAAACCCATCAGACTCTATGTTCACTTGGACTGTTTTGAGTACTTTGCAGATATTTTTCCCTTGACTACATTCCTGGTCTCAGTCAATAAGATTGGTGTCCCAGTTAGGAGACAGGGAGAGGTAAACATAGAGACCTTTGAAGTAAATTACTCCCCTGATTTATTTCTGTCTCACCTCTACAGGAGGTAATGTTACTGCTGTTTTTCATCATGATATTTGAAACATTAAAGTCTTAAAGTAGGCATTTAGTACCCTATTTTCAGACTATTTACTCACAGAGAACTGGGAATTCATGTGTGCTGCCTGAACAAGCCAGACCTCTTTCCCTAGGTTCAAAAAGTGAGGAAGAGAAAATTCCCCAGTGTTCTCCGTGCAACTCTCAAGGTGAAGCATCCCAGCAGCCATGTCTACTGCAAGTACTTTATTTTTGATATATAAACAGTGGCGTGCCTATGGTCCCAGATGCTTTCAGGATCCATAGCTCCAGGCCTGGTATCTGTACCAAGAATTCCAGGTGTGCTGTGCTGAAGCCATGAAAGTTGTGGCAGCTGCAGCTCAAACCAACCCTCTTGAGGATTTTGGACTCCCTTGTGCAGAGCAAGGATTCAAAGCCTAGGATTCTGTGCTTTAAGGCTTGAGCTCTTCTAGGGCCAGGCGTTCTGGCAAAACAAGTTATGCTGTTTGGGGTCAGGAGTCCCCGGAGTCCCTGGAGCAGAGGGTCTATCACAAGGTTGGAGATCCCAGCTGCTTCTTCAGAGCCCCTGGGCTCCTTCTTGCACCCTGGGGATGGGTGAGTCCTGGAGCCCTCTGCCTACTGCAGGCCCCGCAGCACAGATTTTGAAAGTCCTGGTGAGGAAAGCAACCTACTGCAGAAATGGGCTGAAACTTGGGGCCTTTGAGATTTTTACAGAGGCTGCAGTTGCCTTGCTCCTTTTTTCTTTTTGCATAGATATTTCACCTTGGATTTTGATTTTTTTGGCTAAGCAAAGAATGTGACAGCTCAGAGCTCTGGAAATGCAGGCAAACTGTGCCAAAACAGTGAGCAGACTGACATGGAATATGGCCTTTCCTATAGCAGTTGTGACATCCTGGGGATGTTTCATGGTTCATATGGGAAATATCATTTTTCAGTTCTTTAAGATTGTAATTAGTTTTCAATGTCTCAAATATTTTCAGTCCAATTTGGAACAAAACCTTAAAAAACATATTTTTGCCAATGGCTCTTTCTTTACTTTGGCCAGCTATATTAATTGTGGCAAATGATCCATAGCACTGCAGTATATCCAGGTAGCTACCATATGCTGTCTTAATGGAAACCACCCTGATGTGTCTGTTATTTCAAGTACATAAACAGCATGTTCCTGCAGACGTATAAAATGCAGGTGATCTTTAACAAAAGCTTTGTGAAATGTGGTTATAAATATAAAATTCCTGAGTGGAGGAAATAGCTGTTTTTCAGAATGCAACACAAATCTTTTAGAGACATGTGTGCTCTCAAAGTCTCTCAGTCCCTTCGTATCAGCAACTTCTCTAAACAAAAAATATAGAGTAGTGGTTCTGCAAGAAGAGAGAGGAGAAGGATAAGTGCTAAGGACAATAATGAAAAATATTAATCCCATTCATCCAGCATAATATATTCATATCAATGTCTGCTGCCTTGTACAACATAGATTGATGTTTATTACGTGACACTGGTGCAGATACTTTAACTGGTCACAGAAGAGACTGAGTGAGTTCACACATGGCAGTTACTGAGCTGTTGGGCCAAGCACCAAGTCAACCAGAAGTTACGACACTTCCAAAGACTTTCTTTTTTGTCTACCAAAGCGGGCCAGTTTCATACTTTCAAAAGATATCTGAGTAGAAGCAATTAACTGTTCTAAAAAAGGCTGCCCTGCGTCCAGTGTTGCCTCCAGAGTGGCATGATTTGGTCGTGATTAAATGCTAGAATCTAGTCCTACAAAATTTCAACATTTTACATCCAGCTATGGCATTGGCATAGTATGGCATTGTGTTATGATTAGTTACTCATTTTGGGTTTAAATGCTTTTGTTGAAAACTGATTGTCTCTTTGAAACAGGGTTTGTTCTTCCATGCTTTGTATTTTTGTGTGACAGTTTCATATATGAATCACACTAAGCAGAGTCAAGCTGAATTACATTATGTGTGACCCAAGTACAAAGGTTCAGATCAGATTTTTCTTAAACATCATATTTGTGATTATGTTCATGATTATACAGTCTTTTAATAAAAGGAAATGACTGGGATGTGACATATTCAAAGTAGAGGTCAGATAATTAATTCACATATGACATTGTTTTCTCTTGCAGCTTTCTAAAATTCCTCTGATTTTGTTATATCTCTCTTGAATTCACTGAAATCTGTACACTTGTGAAATGCTATTCATTATGTCTGAATTCTTGAATCCTGACAAACAGATTATTTTTCAGAGCATCTGCACTATGTAGTACCTATTTTAGCTGTGGTTTGTTACCTTAGGAGTCTATGGACTGATGGACTGATGTTTCTTTGGTGCACATGCTTCAAGGGATGAACCTTAGGACATTTGACTTTGCATAAAACTTTGCATAAAAAAATTCTAGAGTCTTTATTCAAGTCCTGATTATGGAATCATCTGAAGAAACATGTCTTGGGCATCAGGAAAGAACAAGTAGAAAATTGTCATGATTAAAAATTGGAAAAGTCTGTAGCTGATAAATGAAGATAAGCAATTGACGGGAATGCTTCCAACAGTCAACTCTCTCCTATAATATCATATCTATTTGAGGCCCCTTATTTACACATGAAGGCAATTTAATCTTTAAGCAATCAACAAACAACAGCAATAAATCCAAGTCCAAACAGAAGTGTGCTTGTCTGATTAGGGCTATCGTGAACAGGGTCCCAAAGCATTATGGTATTATGCATGATATATAAATAATAATCTTATCCAGATAGAACTATTAGGGAAGATTTTATTAGGCAAAAAAAAGACTTCATTTAAGTGATGTTGATTGTTAGAGGTAGAAAGATCATGTGGTTTTTGGTGATATGTTTTGCTTTGAATATATTCAATATAGAGAAAGAGTTTTATAAAAGTCTGAGGGTCAGTATAATATTGAGGACTATTCTTAAAAAGGGTCCTCTATGTAAATCAGTGCTCAATACATCTGAAATAGGAAAAATTATACAGAAAAAAGAAAAGGAAATAAAATATGCAAATAATCCCCTGACTTCTGACCTTCCCACTTCTATAGAGTTATACTCTCAGTTGTCATTTGAAAAACCTTCAGTATAGTCTGTCATATGATTAGGAACACTGCCTCTTCTCTGGGAACTGGCATTTTTCAGTGTCTGCCAAGGACTTGTATCAACAGAGCAGTGAAGTGCACAATCACATGTTATTCTGATGGTATTTTTATTTCTTACATAGTAGGTACTGTATTCCCTCTTACACTTATTAACAACCTCCTGGTAAGTCTCTGTATTTCGGCAACTACCTATCCATGCTTAAGGATTTCTTTATGATAGTTAAAATTCTTGCAGAGACCTTTTCATAATAACCTACTTTGGCTGTTCTTGATAGGTGCATCAAGGTCTTCTGTTCTTCTGCTGTACTTTTACTTTTTTGTTAACTTTGATGATACGTATATAAAAATTTCAAAGACATTTCTTTGTCCTGTGTAAAAACTCAGTGAAATCATTCCCTTCTGGTCCATTGACTTTGTAACTGTGAGTGGACACGATGCCACCAATGAAAATTGAAACATTTATCTCTAATGCTTCAGCACTAAACTTTTTCTACCTGGAATGGTGCTGCTTTCCTTTCAGCTAACTATTCACCACCTAAAACTTTTTGTAATATATTAGGCATAGAAGTTAGCTCATGGAAGACTTGAGCTACCTCCTTCTCTTGTTCTATTACTGCACATTCATTTGGTAATTTTCTCTGCAGAAATCATGACATAAATGGAGATCACTTAAAACCTGACTTGCAGCCTCCTGTGTATCAGTAGAATTGTTTCCTAATGGCCGTAACTCTGTCTTCTCCTCCTTCCTTTCCTCCACCCATCCATTTCTTTGACTTTGTTGCCTTTCTACTGTGTGTAATTTTCTGGAAAGGACTTTTATTTAGAAGTGCAAAAATAACACTTTTAGTATTTTATGGAAGGTGAGGATGAAAAGAAACTTTCTTAGGAAAGACATAATCTTTCTTTTTTTTTTTCTCCTGGCTTATTCTGAAATTTCACAACCTAAGTTGAAGTAAATCTATAAGCAATAACTGTTGGTAAAACACAGGAGGATGATGCCAAACCTTGCAGCCACTTAGATACATTGCAAAGGAAGACATGTTGGCTCAGGAATACCTGTTTTAAGATAACCAATGTTTTTACATATATTTTTATAGCACTAGATCAGTCTAACTTTTTCATTATTATTAAAATAATATCCTGTTTGGTTTTATGAGACATGAAATAATGATCTTATGATCCAAACAAAACTAAAACTAAAGATCTAAACTAAATCATCATCTTATACCCTAGTTTGCTTTAAGACTTCCTTGTTTCTAAAAGGCAGAGTACAAGGGATATGCGGCTTCATATGTCTGTCTGTCTTACTAGTGCATTTGAGTTGGTGATCTCTGGCATCCAGGTTCTCAGAGCGATGTTTTGGTAAGTCCAAATCAAGTAAACAGGACACCAAGCTGAAACAGAGTGAGTGAACACAGAAATTTCTGCCATTTCAAGCAGACACTGAAGCAGCAAGCATGAGATGGGGTCATGACTGCAACCAGGAAGCCAAAAGGCCTCTTCCCAATACAGGGCTGTGAGGTCTGTTGGTAAAATAGGCAAGCAATATCACAGGGTTAAACGACTGCAAGTGCATGATGGCTATACAGTTTTCCATTACAGTTATTTATGGCCACATTTGTTTTAGGTGGAATTGTGTTCATTTAAATGAGTTTAAAGTGATTTCACTTTTGATTTTCAGAACTCAGTGAAACTGATCCTGCAGATGGTAATATGATTCAGGGAATCTGCTCTGATGGAGCGCTCTCCAAGGTAATTGCTAATGACTGCTTTCTGCCTACCGCAGATGCCTCCCCAGGCTGTATTTTATAAGGGCTAAACTAAAGTAAAAAGGTTTCCTGCGGTAGCCATAGCACCGGGCCCTCCTGGTGGACCTGCAGCTTGTAATATCTTCAACAAAATCATAATTGTGTCAGCATAAGCCAAGTCTCTATTAGGTCTTTAACTTTACCAAAAATGTAAAAAGCAATTTTAAAAAATCATGGATTTGACTGACACTACTAGAAAAGGTTTCTAGCCTCGACCTGGCCCGAGGGAAGATGCAGGTTTCATTGCTGGCCATGGCCATTGCAGTGGAAACATAAAATCCTTTTCGTGTTTCTCAAAGAACCTAGGCATGGTATCTTTGGTGATGCTGAGGAAGGACAGAATTTGACTCTATTCCTTAATAATTTCTGTATCAGCATTTCCCTCCTCATTGGCCACTGTTAATTTCCTCACTCCTTTCTCATGTCTGCCCTATCTAATCTCGACTGAGAGCCTGAAATGTTTCCATTTCTATCTTCCCAGCTTCCTCTCTAAGCTTTAGGTCAGCTGCAGTTAGGTTTTTAGGTAATTTAGAGATCTGCCCTCATTCGAGTCTCTGTTCTGCTGCAAGCTCCATAATCATGGACAAAAGACTTGGATGCTTTGAACCTTTTCTTATCTCGGAGGGATGTGTTAAAGGTGCTCTGAGACAGCAGTGTGGCAAAAGTATAAGGTGCAACAAAGATATGAGGTCCAAGGTGTATTACAGAAAAGCAAATTATCAGAGCTTTTCAATGCAGGCAGCAAGAAGTAGTGAATACATTTCCTGAATCCTAACCTGATGAACTGTAAACCTTTGTCTTTGGACAATGCCGTAGCTGGCCTTTTTTTTTCTTTTCTACCACTTTAACTCTGCGATGCAGCCTGGGTGAAAATCAGGAAACTGCAGAATTTATGAGGAAAAGTAAACAATGCTTGGTAATTACTTGGATTAATTTTTCTCTTACAGGCATGACTTCTCTTGTGTACAGGATTTTTAAAAAAAGCAAAAGTCACAACATGTACTGATCATCCATGCAATTAAAGAGTATTCTACACTATGAGATAGACTTTTCTTTGTGATATTTTTATATAGCTGAAGTTAATGCTGAATATAATCTACATCCAATCAATGGTATTGTGCATCATCAGATGAAAAACATATTCAACATAACTGCTGTTAGTTCCTGTTTAAAGCCCTAATCAGAGTCTATGCCAACATGTAATCACATTGCAGAATAAATTGTTATAATATAAAGTATGTGGAATAGATACTAAGACATGCTAAAAGACTGCTTTCCATCTCCAGAAATAATTGCTGAGAGGTTTCCTTGGAAATGCCTCAAACCACATGACCAAGCAACTATAAGAGATATTACCGTAAAGAGCGCAGGGTGAGAATCTGTCCAGCGTTTGAGACTGTAAATACAGGGAGGGAGAAGGTGACCAGGGAACAGGATCATGTAATTCCCCTCTGTGCATAGGCCGTAGTAAGACCCCGATATCCCTATAAATTTAAGACAGACTAAATGTTACAGAGATTTTCAGCTGGGGTCTCTACAAATAGAGAAATGGCATCTTTGTTAGAGCATTTTCAGTGATGCTGATGGTTATTTGTGCTTTCAAGCACATTCTGGAGCAGGAATGGTTTGTTCCAGCTCTCAACCTTTCTGGTCAGAGCTCTCTCTCGTGCACAGTCCACTCCTTGCCTCCCTCTTGTTCTGCAGACGCTGACGAGGGATGTCAATGCCCTTCTCAGCTCAGCACTGTGCTCCAAGTCTCTTCCCTCTCCTTCGTAGGCCCTTTGGCAGCATTTCCTCCTCCTGTGCTTGCTTGCCAACTCCTGGAGAGCCCAGGCAGGTATATAAGAAACTTGTCCGAATTCAGACGTGTCCTTCTGGTTGAGTTATGCCCTTCTGAAAAGTTTCCTCCTGCCATACTGCCTAGTTTGGCTTACACAGGGTCAACCATACCACGCTGACCACCTAGGGAAGGCAGCAGTGTCTGGCAGGGGTCAGTGTGCAGGGACTGTAGCCCTGTTAGAAGAGGTGCGCAAAAGGGCTGAATTACTTTTATGTGTTTCTAAGGTGTTCCCTTTCTTTCATGCCTCTCCTAAATCTCTGTTGCTCCAAAAGCTCATTCCAGCCAGCTTTGTAAAAGCCCAGAAGGTTTTTAAGTAAAGCCTGTTCCATACTGTTTCTTAAGACCTGACAGTTCATAGATGCAAACATCTGCGTCCAGCATATGAAGTGTGTGTGGATGATATTGCTAAGCACAATATTGACACGGTAGTTCCTTGGTGATTTCCTTGTAGGTTGCTGGCACATAATCGCCAGGGCCTCATATGTGACAGGGCACCTAATCACCCACGGTGGCTCTGCTGGGTCTCCCTGCGTCAGCCGTGTCCCTGCTCTGCTCGGAGCCTGTTGACAGCAGGAGGTTCGTGATTCCTGTCTGAATACCCGGAGCCTTAAGACCAGCACCACTGGCGTCCGGGTAATGCACAGCGTGTGTAGGGTAGTTATCACCCACCTCACGGAGCATCTTTTACTCCTCTGCCTCTAGTCCTTTCCTGTTGTGCGCTGGTTGGCTCAGCAATCCCACACTGGAGCTGTAGGGATCTGCCTTGCTGTTCCCAGCGAGCCTCTGCGCTACCTTAGTGAGAGCTCTCAAGCATGTCCAAGGACTGTCACTCTCCCTCATCTGCTGGTGCCTCTGGACCCATCTAATTAAGATGCTGTGCTTTGCTCTTGGCGTGTGTGCAGAAGCACAGAGGATTCAACACAAAAATATCTGTCTCCACTGCTTCTTTCCTGTTTGGGCAAAACGGAAATGAAATGCTGCATTATAAACATGAGGGCTAGAAAAGTGTTTCTGGTTTCTTTGAATGTTGTTACTATGGAATAGATAGGCTACTAGCAGAATTGTGATTTAAGCGTTCTCTCCACCATGAATCTGCTATTGCACAATTTTTAATAAAATAATTTGCAGCCGTTCCCAATCAGTTGTGTCAGCAGATTTAGTTCATCTTTGAGGCCCAGCAGGGATGACAGTCTATTTGTTATTAGAGTAATAAATAAACAAGGAACTTGTCAGAGGCAAAACTGGTATGTGTGCCTTTGTAAGATAAATGCTGCCTTTGAACAGACAAATATTTACGGTTGTACAGACCAAAATTGTCATCCTAGCTAAAGGCCTCGTATTGTGAAATTAAAGAAAAACCCTGTGATTTTTGGATCTTCCTAGTAAAGGCAAAGATAGCACTACCTACTGAAAATGTATCAACAGATTTCATGATAACAAAGAGACCATTTTAGGATAGCTACAGCCCTATAACTCTATATCGTTCTCCAGAGAAATTTATGTTGAGCCTTAATGTCAGCATGTTGTTGGTTTAGCAAATATTAAAAAAATCTAACACCGCCTCCAGTTCTGTGTCCTTAAGACTGCACTACATATGGTCTCTGAAGCTGGTGGCAGAGGTTTTTCTGAAATACTGTAGAGGAATTAGGAGAAAGGATTTACTGAAAAATCAGTGTGATTCCTTATTCTAATCCTGGAGAATCTCTGAAAATCTGCAGGGGAAAATGCAGGTGGTTGACTTATTTGTTCCAATTTTACATTTTGGGAACAGTTGAGTTCTATATAGAACTGGAAAGTAAACCTAAGTTTTGAAGGTGTTTCTTATATGGCAGTTACTCTGTTGCAGTAAGCCAATCACTGCATCAACAAATAGAAAGAAGTATAGAATTGAAGGAACAAAAAATTAACAGGACACTTAAGAATGGAAAGATGCTCAAGTGTGAAGGCAAAAGGATGTTGACTTTAGTTAACTTTTAGGAGTTCTTGCACTACATTTAAAAAATAGGGGGGGAAAAGAAGATTAATTGAAGTAAAATTAAAATTCTCCTGTCACTGAAAGCATTCCCAGAAATTCTCAACAAGTCTCAAGTGGAATTAACTCTCTCAACCTGGTATTGTATTTATTAGCAGCAGAATGCTCCGCATGTTGCTGACCTACCGAATGTGTTTATTTGCTTGAGTAAATGCAAAAACTACGGACAAATGATGCTGCAGAAGTGCATACAATGCCAATGCAAAGTGCAGCCACAGCTTCCAATTCATTGGTACAAAGAGTGGATTTAATTTAATGGGACTTTATGGGAAGCAGGAGTTAAAGCATAAATGGCATCACAGGTCATGAAGGGTACGACTTTCTGGCAGGAGGTGCTTCAGACAGGAGATGCTGAGGGATTAAGGGAGATTCCCGCTCTTCATAATGTGCTTTGGAGAAGTTCTAACTCTAGGTAGCAAGTGTCTTTAGAAAATTCTGGTATGATTCTCATAATTCATGCCACCTTTATTATCCTCGCACTATAATTATATATTGAAAAAAATGTTCAGAGGAAGCTCACAGCTGGGGGTTGGCTTTAAGTTATGTTGCAACTGAATCAAATCTCATTTAGCAGCAGATAAGACTTCCTGGGGACTCTCTAACTTTCTTCTTGCGCAAACCCTAGATTTGTGTCCTGGGTTGTGATGGTGCAATGACAGCAGACATATAAGTCTTGCCTTAATTTATCAGTCTTCTGTGACTATCAAATTGACCTTGTTTATACCTATGTAAGTGAAATGAGAATCATTCCTTTTGTGTTTCACAAGAAACATAATGCAGAACTTACTGCTATTACTTTGGTAGTATTTTTATAAGCTGGATCCATCTTTTGGTGCTGTCATTATAACAGAGTTTATTACGATCTGGAAGCTAAATAGTCTAAGCAGCAATAAGAAGCAAATTAAAAACCCCAGAGCAGTATGATTTCATTCTTCTTCACTGTGGTCTAACTGTAATGTAAACCCTGCTTTTTTATTTATTTTTTATTTTTTTTTCCAAAGGGAAATAAAATTTGCTCTTCCGCCACCTCATTTCTCTTTTGAGAGACTACGTCGCTGCCCAATTCACCAAACATAATTCCCGAAGCCCATTCCCCATGCTGGATCCTGATGTACACACAATTTGCTGAGATCATTTTTTCTGACTGTCATCCAGCAAACCATGCTACAACTGTGCTTGTGCCCCACATGGGACACAGAGAAGCAAGATTAACCACCATCTAATTTCTACTTTTGTCATAAATGTAGCCCATAACACATGGCAGACAAAGTGTGCTCTCTGAGGAGTTTGACACAGCCACTGTCTGGCAGTCTGGGTGGTAGAGAATATATTATTTATCATACTCAATGGGTTGAGGCGGGCACTGAAGCTACTTATTGGAGCAGCTGTGAACCCCCAATCTCCTTAATTTTCAAAACAGGTAATTAACTGGAAAGTCATTTATAATAACTAGTGACATCTCCAGGAATCACAGAATGGGCTGTTAACTTTGCTGCTTTATTTTACTGATTTTTTTTGACAGTTCACTACAGAAATCTGTCAGAAAATTTTATATTCTTTGTATTGAACAAGAAATATATTTTAACATTTTTGACATGTCAATATTAGCTTGAGACAACAAACAAAATGCTAAGAAGGTGGGAGATAAGGATGACAGAGCAATAGACCTTTATTGATTTGTATTTGGTTTTAGCCATTGTATCAAAAGAGACGATCCAGAATCTGAAGAGTTTTGCCACTTCCAGTATTTGGATGCTGACCTGCATCCTAAAGTGACAACATGCGTCTACTTAAAGGCTGACACATTGGGGATGGCAGTGGACTGAAGCGGTTGTGGGCATGAGACTTGCAACAGAAATCCGCTCTGTTTTCACCGTTAGGTTAAGGGAAGGGGCAAGATTCAGGTAACTACAAAGGATGCGTTTGTTCTAAGAGGGTTGTCATCCCAGATAAGCAGTCAGATATTTAAAGTGCTAACGTGGAGAATCGTATTATGAGTCCATGTATCAAAACTGACTAGTAAATGGAGTCACTTGTAGCATCTAGGTGCAGTGATAAGAGTCTGGCAAATGCATTAGACAGATGAGATGCATCAGATCGGCGTCCTTACTTTGCACTTTACTTGCCTGCTATAAACCCTTCCATCCTCAAATGGCTATGAGGAAGTCTGAGGCTGAATTTTCTGCTCTTCAAGAAGGTTGCTTAGGGTGAAAGACAGCTGATTTAAGCAAATGTTTCTGTTGAACATTTCTGACGTGTGGTATCTTTATTATACAAGTTGATCCTTGTGAACAGAAAGATAGGCATGGTTTGTCAGAAACTTGTTCTTTGCTACATGAATGTCATCTGTGAGGATATGCATGATGCTAATAAATGAACCCCAGAATATTTGGTAATAAGCAGCCTCACAGACTATATGTCAGGAGATGTTTTTCTTTCATATGTGGTAGTATTGTAATGGAGCCTGGATTTACCCTAGAAAATTACTGTCTATGTTTCTTGGACAATGCCAGATGTTCTTCGTAAGCTTGCAAACCACAGACCTCTGGCTTTGTAGTAACAGCAGTTTGTTGGCAAGAGAGGCAACAGAAAGTATGGGGCAGGGTTTCCAAAATCATCCAGCAGCCACTAATTCTGCAGCCACTGAAGGCAGGACCCTTTAATTTAGTGGGAAGGGAGTTAGACAAGGGAGGAATGCTTTGAAAATCCAAGGCAGGCACACTGCGACATTGTCTTCTGAGCCTTCTCTGTAGGCTCCATTTTATCTTAATTTAAAAAAAAAATCAAGATTGAAAAAGAATGGAAGAGCTAGTGAGTTGGGGAGAAGGAAATACATATGTTGTACGAGAAGTCTATCTGAAAACTTGAGTCTTTGAAACCGATTCTCCTGCTGACTGCCCCTGTTCTTCATACTCATTGAATATTATTCCCCAGATTATCCTGCTCATTTTGTGGGGGTATGAACACAGAATGGACAGCAGAATTCAACTCTGACGTTTTATTTACTGAATTAAATTTTGTTTCTGTGTTTTTACATTTGCCTAATTTAATTGGATTTTGTCTATTGTAGTTGGAAGCACATCTTCTTTCTTTGCTGAACATAAAATTAGCTTTCATTGGTGATTTGGGTTTGTTTGGATCTATATAAGCTCTTCCTCTAAATGAGTTTGTTCTTTCTAAAGCAAATATCGCTCTCATATTTTGGAGGTGCAGAAAATTTGTAATCTTGTTTCTTCGTTTTCCTTATTATGTTGTGTTAATTTATGTATACATTAACATGTATTTGCATGATTTATTCATTTAAAGCTGTACATGTTTATTTGAAAAGAAGCTCAAAGAGCTTTATCACAAAAATGCTAAATTCAACCCCATTGACAGAGAGTGTGTTTTTGGACATTAGCCACAATACTAAAACATAGGTCTCTAGTTTCATTATTTGATTAAAAAAAAAACTTTCTGGGGAAAGTATTTCTATTAGTAATGGAAGAGGAAATTCTTCAAGCAATATGTGGATTGTGGAGATACTTTAGCTCAAGGCTTCTGCCGCATAAGATGATGTCTGGAGTATTCTCTTCTGGTTCTGGTGCAAGTTTGTGTAGTGGAGGCAACAGTAGATCAGGGTGGAGCTAATGGTTGTAAAGTGTCAGCAGCTGCTAAGTGTCCTGAACAGGAATATATGTAATCTATCTGCAGCAAACTGGAGAAAAGCATTTTTCCTCTAGAAAATTTTTAAAAATGAAGATGTCTTCATTTTTATCAGAAAAACAAAACCCTAGTATTGGTTCATGCTCAGGAAAAGAGAAGTTCCTTTCCATTAAATGCAACAATAAATGCCTCCATTTTATTGAGGGGAAATGTAGTAACCAGCACTGATAGAAAATTTTCCTCTGGATTTGATTTCTGTCCCTCCTCTGCCTTTAGCGGGTTAGAGCACAGCTAGGTCAGGGCAAGGCATTAGCTCTTTCTCGAATTGCCTCCTCAATCCTTCGCTGCGCATCAGAGCTCTGACCATGAGCTTCCAACCAAGTGATCTTCCAGGCCTTGTATTTCCTACCATCAGTAGGGGAAGTTGGGTTGGGGGCCTCAAATTTGCTGCCTTGATAGAGAGCAGTGCAAGAGACCTCTACTTTGACATAAAAAAGGCTTATATGCACTTCAGTATAATACAACATTATCTTGGATTTTCTCTTAAGAGTATTGACCTTCCTTAAGTTGAAATCAAAACTAGCAAGACAATGCTGCATCCTTCTTATTCGTTTGGTGCTATAGTTCCTGTTGTTGTAGTTGGATGTTTTACTTTTTTTTTAAACACAAATGAGAAATTTACCACAAAAGTCTCCTGTTTAAAATAGTTGCAAAAAAATAAACAAAAATAAAAATTATATAGAGAAACTGAGTGGAAAATTGAAAAATCTGTAGCAGTGCGTGGTGCTGTGTAAAATAATTGGCATTAATTGCTGTTTGGAGCAGGAAATAAGTGATTTTCAGTTGATGTTAAATGGAAAATCACTTAATGACAATTGCTATTAAAAGGGTACAATTGTACAAAAGTAGTTAATGAGAAGTATGGGGCATGGAAAATTTTTCTATTAAGAGAAATTTTTCATTAAATGCCTTGGTATTCAGCAGTATGGACCATTTAGCCACAGTCACCTCCCATTGTCTGCTAGGTCTTCTTAACCTTATTGGAGAGTGCTCTTAGGAAACCCTGGACCTCGGGATTGCACTAACATTGCCTTTACCTTAAAGAGTTGCTGGAGCTGCGAGCTGTGGAGGGCTCCTTTTGCCTGGTGGGCTTCCCCGGCCAGTGCACACAGAGCCACCGAGGTTGTTCAGGGCTCCTAAACCAAAAATGCCCTTATTTCAATCTGGAGAATCTTTCCTGTAACACTATACTGTGAGATACCGTGTTAATCATTCACTGTGGAGCTAATAGAGCCCTTTGCTGGGAAGAAAGAACATTTAAAATCTTTATAGCTTTTATTTCCAAATCACAGTGGTTCTCTGACCAGCCATTATCCAAGGAAGCATTAGATGAGAGGCTTTCAAATCCCAGGGCTTGCAGGAGCCAGCAGGACTAGGCTGGATGGGCGGCATGGGGCTGTCTGCTTTGGAGACATTTCCCTGATGGATTGTCACAGTGTTTCCTGCAGCGCTGTGTTCCAGTACAGTCCTCACCACTTTTGGGGAAATAGAGGGTGGGAAAGAAACGCGGCAGTAACTGGGCTGACGATGGATAATGCAGGTCCAGGGGACATCCCAGCAGCGCTGGGGCTTCAGCACAGAATGAGATTTCTAGCATTCTTTAGCTTGAGAAGGAAGAATCTGTCCCTACAACCACCTGAAGATCCCACTCCACTTCAAATCCATTTTTCTCTGCTTTATCTTGAGGTCAGCATTCAGTCCTGCATAATTTCAAACGGGAAAGAATGTTTTTTTTTTTCTTCCACAAGCAATCCAATTTTAAGCTGCTCAGTCTGCAGTTCTTTTCACACATACCCACTCTTCACATGCTCTTGATGATCTGCAAATAAACAAACAAAAAAATCAACAGCCACCAGTTGTGAGTTGGCCGGCCCACTCTGTTGGATTGCACTGGAATTGTGTAGGCACAGGGATATTAAAAGATCTGTGTTGAAAAGGTTTTGCGTATAAGGCTGAACCTAGTACAGCAAACGTATGTGATTGTTATTGCACAGAACTGGATTACACAATTAGCTTAGACAGAAATAACAGAGCCATTTAAAAATTCACTTTACTCTCACTTACTTTATTGTATGAATTGGAGAGATTCGGGGCCAAATAATGAAAGTGGGAAGGAAATACCCTGGCCCCGGGATGCCCACTGGACAGGCCAAATTCTGGCACCCACACAGACTACCTTAAGGTCTCATAGACAAATATACATCTGTAATCTGGAGGTTTAAAATATGAGGCATGGGTTTAGGACCTCAGCTACAATTTCAGATGGTGAGCCATGTGTGGATGTAACTCTTTGGGAGCGTGATGAGATTAAGCACTTGACAGGATGTCACGCAGGAAGGCCGGTGCTCCTCATTTTTTCAGCAGGACAGAGAAATAAGAGATATAAATCTGTGATATTTCTGTTTTCCAGCTGCTCCTTTCATGTATATGGTAGAAGGCCAGGCAGATTCACATTTTATTGGAGGCCATTCCCTCATCCCTCCGAGTTGTTGCCTGTTAATTTGAATGTAGTTCTGGTAACTAGCTGACTGGAAGCTGTGTTTTCTTTTCTATTTAATTTTCTCTGCATTTTCCTGTGGTGCAGTATCACTGTAATTCACATATGAACGTTGGTTTGAATGGTGTTATTGTTGCAAAAAAGTTTAATAGGAGCCTGAGGGTGTATAATATTATTGAAATGAAAGTTTTTTTAAACTCGTATTTCAGAGCCCATTAACTTACACAGTTCTGTGGGGGGTAAGGATCTGTAAATGAACAGCAATTATCTATAATCTGCTGTACACGCATTTGGGTCTTCCTTAGCCTCATATGTAGGTCTGTCGATGCCCATATATATTTATGCATATGATACAGGCAGGAAATTTATCTTTTGAACCTATGGTTTAACACTATACAAAAACACAAGGTCAAAAGATCCCTGAACGTGTGAGCTGTGGCTTGAACTCAAAGTCAAGTCGGAGTTGGAACGAGGAGTCTCCGCATTGAAGAGCTGGGCTGCTCGGGAGCCCCTGCTCTGCCCCACGGGGTGGCTGCCCCCGCGCTGCTCGTCTGCAGCCACGAGTTGCTCCAAACCCCTGACAACGTCTTGCAGAGGCCAGAGCAGCGCTCGCAAAACCTGTCCAAGGAGTCAAGCAGCTTGTCAGGCCTGTGCTGCACCATGTGTTGCTGAGGTTTCACTGTCAGCAATATTCATGTCAACTAATTTAGAGCTATTTCAGGACTGTGACATATGCCACTCTTTGGCTGCCTTCCTAAGGTAGCCAGCTGTGGTAAAATGGATTCTGCCTTAGCAGCTAGTTTTAAAGGTTTACTACATAGTCAGAGAGAATATGCTTTATATAGGTTTATAAGTTTAGAATATAGGCTTATAATTTAGTGAAATTAGAACCAGTTTTGCGACAAATACTTGAAGACACTTTTTCTTAGTAAAGCAAATTTTCATTTCGGATTTGATCTTCCTTTGGTGATCAGTTTATTTCCACATCTGTTTAAAATATACTAAAAGGCCTCTTTGTTTTTTTTTTCCTTTTTTTTTTTCTTTTTTTTTCTTCCCCTCCATAAAGATACATATATATATTCATGTCTGTTTTTTTTTTTTTTTTTTTCTGTAAGAACTTTAAATGTTCTTATTGAAGCCTTTAAACACAGTGACCTTTAAGTAGAGACAAGCCTTAGAAAACAGCAGCCCAGAAGTGGGTGGAGGAAAATGGAGGGTGAATTAGGCAACTCTGCTGCTCTGATGCAGGAGTAGCTGCTGTTTGTCAGTGGCCCAGATGCTAGTGAGGAGGAGGACAAGAATTGATGAAGATTGCGTAGAGAAGACTACCAACATAACAGCCTGGCTGTCAGCTTAAGTGCGTACCTCAAGTAGTCAGCGCTGGTGGCAACCCTCAGATATGGCCAGGTCTGTCTTAGGGATTTTTTTCCTGGTTGTAAACTTCATGTTATAACTTGGCAGCTATAACCTTCCCTCAGATTCACTACCTTTATATTCTCTCCTCCTAAGGAGGAGATTTCTAAGATTGCAAGAGAGATTTCTAAGATTGCAAGAGCAATCTACACACTTGGCCCTACAGCTCTGCCACTCCGTGCTTTTCCTCTGCTGTGCCCTGCCTCTCTTGCTCTTCCTTTTTCCCATAGCACTTCCCCTTCTGCAGCAGTTCTGCTTCTTTAATCCAGAATCTCTTCCTCTGTTGTTTTGCGCTTCTTGCTCCCTTGGAGTTCATCATCCTGTTGTCCTACAGGACCTCTGCTCCCGTTGTTATACCCGAGAGGTTCCCAGCTCCTGGAAGGCTTGGGAAGCACTGTCTGCAAGAATGCCTTCCATCTGCAAGTTCTGGCAGTATATGCCAAAGGCAGCTTGGAAGGGATTGTGTTTTATTTTAAAACACTATTTGGGAGTAATAAAAATTCCCGATTAAGTTTGTCAAATAAAAAATAAGAGTTGTTAAAGGGATAACCCTGGGGTTTCATTATTTCCCTCTCTTTTTTTTTTTTTGCGTTTTAATGTACAGTGCTTTGCAGCTGTTACTCGAACTTCACATCTCCACGTAGCCACTCCCAGAACAGGTAGTTCCTTCCACTCCCACAGGCATCAGCAGCCCAGACCGCCCCACGTGGCTGTGCTGCTTTGTGAGAGCCGCTGCGAGGGGTGGGAGTGGAAAACCTGAGCCTGATTCTGGTGTCAGGCTGGAATTGCTGCCTTCAGCTGGCATCCCCCTGGGAGTGTGCCCCTGGTGGGCATCTCGGTGGCTTTCCATTGAGATTGGGACAGTTTATTTATTGGAGGGTACAAGACCTGCCAGAATTTGAGTGATGATGATTTTAGTCATGTTAAAAGGGTTACTCTATATACAAGTGGCCTTCAAAGTGCTGGCAATTATGTATGTCCTCCAACAACAGCAAATAAAAGCAGTCCCTCTTCTTGACCTTTGTCCTCTCCAGGTTTTCTGGGTTTATTTTTCAGTTTCCTTATTTATTTATTTATTTATTCTTCTTCCTGTCACTGTCAAAAATCTAACAAGAAAATTTCCTTTCTGCAGTATTGCAGCCAACTGTAGCTCTTCCAATTGCTTTTACTCAGGGCTATGACAGCTCTTCACTTTGAATTTTTATTAAAAAAAAATCTAAAGCAAGATGGGGAGTTTATGCTCCTGATCTGACTTTAAAACAGAAGCGTTGCAGTTCAAAGCGGGGCTGGCTAGGGGTGACGGCCGTGCAGGGTGCTGCTGTCAGTCCCGTTCCTAAAACGACCGCGTCCCTCTTCCCCACCCACTGTAATAGCTTCCCCGCTCAGCGCTGAACCTCAAAGCTGTGATGTCACCCGGGGGCTCTATGTACAGCAGGTGCCGACTTCAACATTACGAGGCTTTTGAAACCAAATAATTGAAAAATCAGTTCCTTCCTACTTTGCTCTCAGTAAGGCAGCTACCCCGGTGCTGAGAAAGATCTGCCTGTTGTCAGGTCAGTGCCAAGGATGTGAAATCAGGGCCTGCTGTTCCTTTTGCTATAGTTTTTGGACTGCTTAAAACAATGCAATAAATTCAGATCCAATCTGAGTCAAGTGTTAGAGCTGGTGCCAGCTCACCAACTGCTGCAGGAAGGACACCAAGCACTGGAGCCAGGCAAAAAAAGCCTCTTTAGCCTTTGTGTAGGTATTTGCATACTTATACACAAATTGATGCGGTGCTCAAAGCTGCCAAATGTTAGAAATTCCAGATTTTCTTTCTTACTAGTGTGCTTAACTGTGCTGGTAGCAGTTTGAATAAACTGCTTTGTATACAACTTATTCAATAGATTTGGCCTGGAATAGCAGCCTCAGATCAAACGGGGACTTCCCCAGAGATGGAGGCATGAAGGAGGCGATCGTTACAGATGATACAGGATTCTTGCTGTGAAATTTTGGTCTGCAGTAATTTATAATACTCATGATCTTGGGGTTTGCAAGCCTGGACTGGATAAGGTATAATTCCTACAAACTTCCACCCTGCCAGGGTCAATTCTTGCCTGCAGGCTGTTCTGTTATTCTACTTGTACATTCAGCAAGATGCAGGCAAGAGTTGAGTATTATTTAACCAAATTTCTTGAAGGAAGAAGGGAATTTTCTTCCTCTAAGATAGTGAAAGTGTTAATACTGTGTTGTGAGCTCCTGATGTATCTGCTGTAGCAATTATAAAATCAAGTAGTCTCCTTTTGGAGAACTATTAGCATTGGCAATGGCATCAAGCACCAATTTATCATGAGCCACAGTGTCAACTTGGGTTTGGGAGTGCAAAACAAGCAGAAGGCTGAGATGCTGTGCTGGGCGAAGAGAGAACTGCTCTGGGGAAGGCATTGCATTATGGGCACCTTTTTCTTTTAACAATAACATTTAATAGCCTTTTAAAGAGCATTTTCCCCATTCCCCCAAGTAATTTCTTGGCAGGCAGTTAAGAGAAAGGATTTTTTTTTAAGAGCTTTTATATGATACTAAATAAATCTAGCAGCTTTCTGAACAACACACCCCACCCCTGCTCGTGCCTGTTGTGCTGCCCAGACGGTCTGATACCAGCGGCCCCGGAGCGGCCTGGTGGTGTCTGTGGGTCTGCGTTACCGGAGCAGCCGAGGGTTGAGCGTGGCAGCGCCTGCCAGATGGAACCAGCATCCAGTTATTATTATTATTTATTAATTAGGCACCTGACTAATGCACAGAGCAATTTACAGCTGTTAAAATGCACGCTGCAAATGGCAAATGAGAGGCCTGTACTTGGGGGATGTATCTGCTCTTCAGAGATGGACCCTCCTAAGCAGAGTAGTTCTGCCCACATGGCAACAGAAGGGTTTGGACTCGTGTCCTGCTCACGCAGAGCAGCTGATTTAGGTTGATTTTTCTATGTGGATTGCAGAAAGTGTTTGAGGGGAAGGAACTGCCGCAATGAACCTAGGGAAATGTCAGCCTTTGGGAAACAAGGGCAAGCGGGCAGAAGGAAGGAGGTGAATCCCCTTGTTGCTGAATGGCAGTGTTGGTGGTGAAAATGATGTGCTGGAGCCTGGATTGCTTGGCCCAGCCTGGACTGACTCAGGTCTGGCTCCTCGCTGAAGTCTGTGGGCATTTCTCAGTCTTTTGACCTTAACTGCTAACTTGCCTAGGGGACATTTGTGATACTGGATGAAGAAAAATAAAGAACAGCACCTAGTGCTCTATCCAGCCTATGAGCAGGACTGAATATTGTGCTGACGATCCTGCTCCTGACATTTGCAAGCTATGGCACTATATGGCGCAGTGTGATATACATTATTCATGCCTTCATGTGCCTCATTTTCACTCCGTGTGACAGGATCAAGGTTCAGCACACTTCAGCCGACCTGGCGGCTTTATGGTTCTCATGCCTGGAAGCAAAGCAGAAGAGAAGCAGGAGGGATGTGAGGGGTCTTTTGCCCACTGGATTTACTTTGGATCATGCCGGTTAACCAGGTCACTGGTCAGCACACAAATAGACAACATCCTTGGCACAAGCATGCACATTAATTAAAGGGATTCAATTAATGCAGGTTAATTTAACATTCAATTTAAAAACAGCTTAGTTAAAGCAATGCAGAGAGCTGTATAGACACTTTGGTTCTTTCTCAACTGGACTTTTTAGCTGAGTTTAAGACATTTAGGCCAAACTGCAAGAAGGTGCTATTCAATTAGTAACAGGGGCTTAGCTCAGCCTCGATAAACTGCTTTAAGTAAATCAGGGAAAGCTTGTGGGCAGATAAGGACTAAATAGGTCAGAGACAACTGGTGTTGACTTAATAGATTTGCGTCTCCCTCAGAGTTAGTTTAGAGCTGATGCCCTCTCACTGTAGGGTGCATCTGCTGATAGTGCTGTTTTTCAGAGAAACTATAAAGCTGAGTTCCTGACCATCTATAAAATCCCACACGATACTCTTTCTTCTTTATGTCTGTGTTTTGTTGTTCTGGCCTGTTTCCATTTTGAATAAAATTTGTGTTCCGGGTATTCGTGTTTTAAATCAATAGGGTGAATCTTTGGGCTTGCAGCCCACGTCCCAGGCGGTAGGTGATCAACAAGTGCCCAGCTCAGAGAGGAAGGGGTGGCAGAGATTTGTGCTTCTATTTGAGCCACTTTTGTGGTGCTCTTGTCCCGGTGCAGGGATAGCTCTGTATTGCCTTCTCCATAACACACACCGAGGCCTCTGCATGGGGACCATGAACATCGTCCACTCGTGCCTTCCTGGGAGAGGAGAGCATCCAATGTGCTGTGCCCAGCCAGTCCTCCTGGAAAACTCTGATGGGGTAACTGGGCAGCAGGCAACAGAGAATCATCCTCCATGATTTTCCCTTTCTTTTATCAAGTAGTTACATTGCTCTTCCCTGCTAAGCAGACCCCGGGATGACTGCGTATCAGTGGTGATAAATACGAGCTCAGCAGTTGCTTAGTGCCTTGCTTTTTAAAAGTGCATGTCAAAGAAACCAAGCGGATGCAACCTCCTCCCCTGCTCCCCGACAGCCCGTGGGGTCACACTGCTGCCTTGATATCAACTCATCATTGATAAGGCTCCTGAAATGCTACCGTATATCATTATACACATGAGGAAATTGAGACGGGCGAAGCTAGGTCATTTGCCTAGCTCTGCACATTAAGCAGGTGTCAGACGGGGTGAGCTGGGAGCTGCTGGGAATAGGAACCCCTGACCGGTCTGTGTGACCATTTTGCTTCTGTTGAAAAGGTTATACGAAGCCTGCATATAGTTTGGAAAACACTTTGGTTCCTGATGGGTTAAAAGCAATATGTAAAATAACAGGTTGGAATGCAAACAAGAGACATCAACCCCTAAAGCTCAGGCCAATGTGGTCTAATCTGGGTGGACAAAATCATAGGCTGTAAGCGATGGAAACAAGCGCTTGGTTTTTGGAGGGACTGGCTTTTGATGATGCTGGCAGTGCAAAGAGCATGAAGTTTCTTGAATTTCTGTCTCGAGGAGCCAACGGACTAAGACTGGGGTTTATTCCTCTCTCATTCTAATCACTCAGATAAGGAACGGACCATGTGGTGCTTTTTTGTAGACTGCTCTGAAGATGGAAAGCTGCACTCAGCGATCGCTTTTAATTAAGAATAGCTGCTATTATTTAGCATAATGATATGGACAGTGTATTAGGGGAATTTCTAACTTTGTCAGATGGACAGAACTGATGACAATAGTCTTTCCAGAAAGCTAATTGTTTCCAGCACATCCAAACTTGTGCCTGCTTTGTCTAGGCTATCAAGCAGGGAGCAGCAGCTGGGCAAGAGAGAAACACTGGGGGCGTTGGGCTTATTCTGCCTGGTTTCTTTTTTCTTTTTTTTTTCTTTTTCTGATTGAAATATAGCACAAGATTCCCCTCTGTTCAGGAGCAGCTGTCATTAATATCCTGAAATGAGGAATCGTCCTGAGACGAGGACCTGCTGGGGCCCTCCCCGTTTTGCCCCTCCATGTTCTCCGTGCACCCTCAGTGTCCCCCATCTGGTGCCTCAGCCAGGGATGCTCCCCGCGGCACCTGGCCCAGGGGGCTGTCTCGCGCACAAGACAGTGACCTGCTGGTCACTTCAGGCTAATGGTGATTTACTGTCTTTGGGGGAGAAGCACGACTCGCTCTTTCTGGCATCTTTCAGGTCATTTATCACTGCTTGGAGTTCAGTCCTAGAAAGGTGTGAGGTGGGGGTTATCGCTGCCCATTCCCAGCTCCTGGGGAAGTGTGGGCTTTCACTGGGAGATGTGGCCTGTGCTGTGTGCTGGTGCTCTCACGGATGCTCTTGCCTTGCCAGCTCCTGGTTCTGCAACCTCAGTGCATGTCAGGATGAGACCTCAGTGCTCTCTGGTTCCATTTGCAGGCTGTGGATGCTCCAGTGAGCACCCAGGATAGTTTGTAGCCTTTAGCAGTCTTGGTGCATTCCGTGACTACATGACTAACATTATCCCCAGACTTCGTCCCTTTTCCAGCCCTTTAAAATGTTCCAACACACTGACATCATCATTCTGACATCAAAATTTCCAGCAACAGGGATGCTGCTGTGCTGGGACACTTCCAGGCACCTCCATAGCTTCTGTCATCTATTGCAGCCTTTTCTTATAGGCAAGTTTGGAGTGTTGTGTAACAATTCTGTGTTTCTACCATGTTTAGGGTAGATAAGGGGCCCAGATTTATGAATTGGACTTATAAGTTATAAAATAATAATAACAATAATAATAATAATAATACAAGCTTGTAAAAATCTAGACCATGCTGATAACTGTGTCGTAAGATGGAACTGAAGTTCTCTCTTCTTTTTTTTCCACTGGCATGAGTAATACTGGAGTGTTTATAG
Organism: Crypturellus tataupa; assembly: GCA_034781795.1. Lineage (NCBI taxonomy): Eukaryota > Metazoa > Chordata > Aves > Tinamiformes > Tinamidae > Crypturellus > Crypturellus tataupa. The sequence continues at coordinate 3,338,384 of JAWLRI010000763.1, forward strand.
GAATAATGTATATGGAAAAAAGCATGTAAATGAGGGGGGTTGAAAATATTGACTTTTGGTACTTTATAACAGGAAGACTTTTTTTAGTTCTGCAGGCAGCCTTGTATCAACTTTGAATTCAATTTAGGCATTGAATTTAACATGTGTAACCCACTGGGTTTGAAACTATAAAGGGACTTAAAAATGTACAACAGATAGGACCTTAGAAGTCTAAAGGATCCTTCACAAGATGAAAAGTATTTTATGTTGTTTGAGATACGGCAGTCTCTGAATTACACTTCAAAAAGCTTAACACATCCTTAAAATGCATTTACATGGGAAGATAATAATGTACAGTTTTAAATTTAGGCAGTGCATGTTCACCAATAAGGTTTCATCATCTTGAATAATTTAAGCCAGCGTGGAGATTATCATTGAACTTAAAGAGAAAACTGCAAAATGTGGAGACCCCTGCTTGGTGCTGATGGCTGCGTGATGCTGCGGAGGGCTGGGAGCTCTTTGGGGAACCCACTGATGCAGCCTCCTTGTATATTTATAAGGAAATGGGGTATTAAAGTTTCATTTTCTTCTGTCTTAAACCTAAGCAGAACCAGGAGCCTAAAAGCCATCAAGGAACGCAGAATTATCACTAATGCTTCAGCAAATGAAATTATTCACTATAATACAATAACGCTCAGGGCCTGCTAGACGTTGCCTACTGATCTGCCCGCCTTGAGACGCTGTTTATTTGCTTAAGTGTGTTTTTGTTTCATACGCTGCAAAAACAGTTTTCCTTCTCTATTTTTCCTTTTTCCCTTCCGTGCTTGCACCCCAAATTGCTCAGCCTGTGTCCTTTTCACTCGGCTGCGATGCCATAGCAGCAGCGAGAGCAGCACTCGCAGGCGCTAGCGAGGTAGCTTATTATTATGGTCACACTCCAGCACACAGCATACTTGTTGGAAGTTTCCAGAAATATTGCACTGCAGTCATTTTCCTTGCCGTTATGCTAATGGAATCAGGAAAATCAATTGTCCTTAAGGAACAGGGGAATGAGATGTGCTGTAAATGCCACAGGATGAGTGATTGGTTGATTGCAGGGATGGTGATTCAAACGCGCCTCATCTCTACATTATCCTGATGAATTTTTATGGCCCTGCCTTTTTTTCTTCTATAGCTGTGGAGGAAGGTTTATGGCTTGCAGCTTTTTAGTTGATTGAATGCAGCTGGCATTGTTGCAGTGCAGAACAAATAGGTACTTTTTCTTTACAGCCCTAAAAGTAGATTGAAGAAATTGCACACCAACATTTTTGCAACAAAAGCATTCTTAAAAATGCAGATATTTTATGAAATTACTTTGCTCTCCTTCTCTACTGTCAGTAATCTTTCTATCAGAATAAAGGACAAAAATTGCTTGAGATTCTAGAGGAACATAGCTCCAATTTTTTATTCTTATCACAAAGAAAGCTAACTAAGGAGTTTCATTAGTATTCATTTTAGCCCAATGTAATTTTCTCCTTCCTAGTAACAAAAAAGGAGGAAAAAAAAAAAAAACACCCTGCGTCTGTAACACTACTGAACCAAAGAAGGTCATCCTAAGTATATCAGCATTTTCTGTAACTCTGTCAGATTGTATTCACAAGGTAGTAAAGATAACTGCTTCAGCTCAAATTATAATAGTTCTAGTTACAGAATATAGAACACTATATAATGTAAAGGCTCTTATTTGATTGAATAAAACAACGCTGATGATCAGCCTTGAGTGCTGAGTTTGCTGACAGCTAAAACCAAACACGTAAGAGTGTTCTATTTATGCCCAATTAATTTGCTGATAATTTATTCTTCCACTAAGCAGTTTACACATTATAGGCAACGCTCATGTCACACAGGGAACCTTTTTATGAAGTGTCTTTTTCAGAGCTGAAAACTCAGGCTATTTCTCTCTTTGAATTATCAGTCTTTAAGATTAAATCTTTAAGATTATATCTTTAAGATTAAAATTTGGGGTTATACTATTTCCTTACTGAGTTATAGAGTTACACTGTCATGACTCAGGACTTTTTGAATATTTTTCCATTACATTTTGCATATTTTTAATATTTTCCAAAACGAGAGATTAATAATAGCTATGCACTGTGACATCTTTCTGACACAGCCATGCCTGTGCATTTCTCTCCCGATTTATAACAACTTCGTTATTCTTGGATTCCTCCTAAACAGTGCCTCCCAGCCACATGATTACTTGGTAACAGTTACAGGAATCCAGGCGAATTTAACATGAGCTCAACACATCATTTCCATTTGTGCCTAAATCTGGTGATGGGATCTGCAGGTGAAGGTGTGTGCTGTTGTTTTAGATACAGGAGGTTTGACTGAGCACTGTGCTTAATCTCATAATAAATTGCATCTGTGCCAAGCGGGTGTGAAACACCAGCACCAACAGGATCGGGGAGTTCTGGCTTGATAGCATTTTACACTCAGTTTGCACAGGTGCTAATATCAGCATGAGTGTAAGGAAATGAGGAACGCGTGATTGAATTAGAAGAAAACCCTCTATAGAAAATGGAATGCAAATTTATGATACTTGTAAGGAGTCACTTTTACAGTGCATCCCTGAAAATACAACGTACCTCTAAGATTTGGAGAAAAAAAGCCAGATTTAACAACAAAAAAACATGTTTTAAGGAATCATTTATGTGTAACAGATTATTGCACACACCTTGGGTAAATGTAGGCTTAAATAGAATGTTAAGTAACACAGTCTTTGTCCTGTGAAATTCACCCACTGACAACACTACAGCGAGGAGCAGAGGTGCCAGATTTCGGGTTTACCTTAACCGAGGAAATGAGATACGAGCTCTTCAGCATCGCGATGTCTCTTTTTGCAGATGTCAGGGATATTGATGACACCATGTTTTGGTTTTTGCCATCAGGTTACTGGAAGCAATTTTATTTTTATTATCTTCATCCTTTTGCCCTCTGTTACCATCACTTTGCTAGAAAACCTTCGCTCACGGTTTCTTTTTGTTTCAGATCCATTCTCAGATAAAATTATTGTGAATTGCCAATGACGGTTATTGGAAATAGATACATCTTGAGCTTACTGTCTGTCAGATAGTCTCTTGAATTTAATTTTGTGTACGTAAGGTTCTTTTTAGTGTCCTGGTTTCACAGCGATGCTATTTCCTCAAAGCAATTTATTTGTAATTCATTAATGTGAAGTGGTAATGACCTTCTTAGCTTGTTTGTTGGTAATGATTCTTTACTAATCTGAAGCACGTAAATATAGTTTCGTTAGCACATTTTATAGTGGAAATTGCAAGCGTTTGGTGTCCTTGTCATAAGCCACAAGGAAACAGCAGCGCGATAGCTGCATGATGAGGGTTTGCCAGGACAGAATCATGTCTGCCCAAGTACGTGTGCGTTCCCAGACGGCTAACGCGGATAATGCTCTGGGAATGTCTTATTATCCTTGTTACACCGGCAGTGAGCCAGAGTCAGCCTTCCCTGCCTGACACGAGTGGTCTTTATGTTTCGGTCAGTCATCTAAGGGGGATGCAAAGAAATTAACACAAAAACAAAAAACACATTTTGAATATTAACGAATAAGAGAAAGTGGCTACTCATCAGATTACAAAGCCCACGCTCATGCCGGTGAGCGGTAACAATAAGATATTGTGCACTGTGTGCTTAGTCAGTAGATAGTTATTCACGGTGGGAGTAGGAGGGTGCCAGTAGTCCCATCTCCTGTGGATGTCTCCTGTTCACGTCCTCGGTGCATTTGTTTACATCAGGGCTACGTGGGCTGTGTTATGCCTCATTGAACCAAACTCTCTTGGAGAGCAAAGCGCTTTTATTCTGACGTTTTCACATGGAAGTCAGCCACCACCCCTATGAGGAGAGTAAGCAGGATTTATGATGGGAATATTGATTTCCTTTATACTCTGTTATAAGATACATCTGAGCACAAAAGCTAAGCTGGACCTCTTTGTTTGCTCCTCTTGTCATCTAATGTCAGGACTTGCTGGAAGTGCTTTGATGTTTTAAATTATACAGCATGGAAGACAATTTGGGATTTTCTGCGTATCTTTATATGTGTATTTAAAAACCTTCCTGGGTGAGAGCTGCAGGGACTTTGAGGACTGCCCTAGTCACTCCTCCGCCCCGAGGCCTTAGTCCTGCCCTGAACACGGAGTCTAGGCTGGGATCTTCCAGGGTGTCTCCAGAGAGAAGTCCGGCCGTGCTCAGCCTCATGCTGGGAGGCTTCTCCAGATGGGGCTGGGGCTTTCAGGACACCTCTGTGCCTGGCTGCTTCTGCCTCTGGTGTAAGAAAGCTGCGAGCTGGGATGTGAGTCCTGGTAACCGTGTTCGCTCAGCTTTTCCTTCATTTATTTTGGGTCTGACTTTTTTCCAGTATAAGTTTTCAGACGTAGAACACCAATTCAAATACTAATGTTAAAAATACTGTGACTTTTTATTATTTGCCAATATGCCAGAGCTTACTGAGCACATCTAGGATAGTCAGGATTAATAACGCACAAACCCCACATTTTCTCCTCCTCAGTTTGGATCTCTCCTTGTTACACATACAGCTTGACCTTAAAAGAAAGACTGAGTAATTTTTTCTTGGAATGGAGAAATCTTTCTACTCTGGAATTAAACTGAAAATAGGACCTACCTCAAAAATACCTGAAATTCATGATGGTTTCAAATGTGTGTATCAAAAATGTTATATGCCTTAGGATCCACTATTAGAAAACATCATTAAAAGAGAGGAACAGATGTTAACCTTAAGGAAATTCAATCTAGGGGCTTAACTCCGTCCTTTTGTGGCTCTCCTTATTTAGCATGTGTACTATGAATAGAAAAATAAACCAGGGAGAATCTGATTACTATAAAATAATCCCACTAGGGGGTGCAACAGAGTAAATTATTTCTTGCATGCAAATGTGTTAAACTTGCTGAGAATCAGAATTATTCTTTGTAACTCAGCCAGCTCTGAGAGTGACTGAAACCCCGAATGTGAAGTATTGTCTGCCGGCTCCTCCGCGGTCAGCAGGGCGATTCTGCAGCAGCTCGGCGCTACCTGGAGCAGGGAGCTTTAGTCTGGATTGGTCACTTAAAACCATCTTAGGGAAGTCTGTTTCGTGTGGCAAGAGGAAACCGGAATTATCCATGTTTGCTTTGGAAATTAGATGTGTATAATTTTAATATGGAAACACCTTATATATATATACACACACACATATATATATAAGGTGTTTCCATATTTATTCCATATATATATTATTTTTTTTTCCTGGAACAGACCCATCTTTTCTAGTCTTAAAAAAAAAGTGAAGCTGCTGTAAATGACAGAGACATATCAAGTAAGAGCCATTTGATGTTTCGGTTTCTTCCTGTTCTGTATTTATCCTGCTTAATTTCCATGCTCTGCTTTGATTATGTGTACCCATTTTTTTAGCTGTAAAAGCAGATTTCCCCTACTATGTGTAGCCCAACAGAAAGATTTACTGCTATCCCATGGAACAACAACAACAAAAAAAAGGTGGGGGGCAGGAGGAGGAAGAAAAAAGAAAGAAATTGAAATATAATTATGCAGTGGCATTCTATTTTAATGGAAGTTACAGATGGATACAGCTTCTGCTGTCCAATAACAGCTGATGTGCAGCCAAGGTGTATACTGTACAAACATGTTAACAGCACTGAATCATTTATGTAAAAATTAGGTTTTTTCCTGCAGCACATATCTGTGAAATAAATCTTCTGTATTTTCTTCTGTTATTATTCTGTGCTTACAGGAAGTCAGTCGCATAACTACATCAGGGCTCATATACTATTCAGCCAATATTTTCTGTACGTTTGTTGAACAGAGCTATTTGCATTAAAAATGCAAGGAAAAAAAAATAAAAAAAAATCATCTGTGAGCAAAGTGACCTGGAATTACTTGCTGGATTTACAGAATTAGTGAATTCTAATGCTGCAGTGTCAGACCAATCCAGGTGTTTTGGCCATGTGTTTGCTGCTTGGATTCTCTGGGAAAGGACTGCAAAGGGGTGCTGCAGGAAGAGCCATCCTGTATATTTTTTTCTGAAACCAAAGGTTTAATAAGAGGCCATGCAGTTAATTTTATAATATGGAAATGAACTGATGCGTATATGTGTGCATATATATATAGAGAGAGACATGCTTGTGTGTTTCTGAAGGTCTAGCTTTGTAAGCAGTCAGGGAAAAGATAAGTTGACATAACGTAAGGATCTGGCATAAATTGAAGAAATGTGGGAAATTCGTTTAAAGGCTGAAATGCCATCTTCAATTCACCCCTGCTGTACTTAGTTATTGCAGCACACCCAGTACATAAGGTCACCCCCTGTTCAGAGGCTCGTCTGAGAGAAGGCAGCATTATCTGTGATGTGCAGGTGCAAGAGGATAAGTGAAAGATGATGTTTCGGCTGAACTTCAGGAGTTTTCCTGACTTCAGTCATTTTAAATGAGCTTTTTAATGTTACTTTGACATGTTTGTCCTATAAGTGAGGCTGCTTTCTGGAGTGTTTTTTAGTGCTAGTTTGCAAACTTTGCATTTTATTTGTTTATTTTATCTGTGTATTTATTTTGTGAGTCGGGGTTACCAGGGTCATTCTGCAGAGCAGCAGTGAGTGCTACAGAGGTGCTTTCCCTGATGTGCCTTGGTGGAGATTTGCAAGGATTATGGGTGAGCATTAAACACGCAGCTGGGGCGGCATTGCCATTTGAGCAAGTTTTTTATCCAATTTTTAGAAGATTCTGTTAACCCACAGGGCTCGATCCCTACATTTTTAGCTTCCCCAGTGTTTGCTCTGTGGAAGCTACTTGGAGTCAACTCCATTCAGTGGTGGCCAAGCCAAGCATGGGTGCAGTCCAGGGGGAGATTTGTTTCCACTCACAACTGCATAATGTCTTGTCAGGCCAAGGCCCCCTGATAGCCTTCTTACAAATGGAGCTGCCAGGATCACTTAACCCGCTTGGAAATCCCTCTTCCACACCCTGTTTTAACACTGTGATATTCAAATTCCTTCCTATTGTATTGGAGAAGACTTCAAAGAACCTTCATCCCCCAGTTATGGAGGATCTGTGTGATGGGCAGTTGTGCTTTAAAGGGCAGATGGAGGCAGCTGACCTTGTTTCCCTGGATCGATGTGAAGGGAAAGGCCAGCGCCTGGGATAAATGCCTTGCCCTGGCTTATAGCAGTAATGATCTGTGAAGCTGGGAGCAGCGGCAGAGAGCCCAGCGTAAGCACAGCACAAACGCATGTATTCAACGTCAGGACTGTTAAAACACAAATATTCTCTGTTGTTACATTCACTTTGGAGCATCTTGTTCCATCAGAGTTTCTTTGACTCCTTAGGCTAGTTCAGCTTCCTGTGGAAGATGCTCAATAGGGACAGAAGCAAAGCAGGCCCAAACACCCATATAATTGCCATTTTTTCCATTCCTCGTCACAGGTTATGTTTACAACATAAAATTTACTTATCTGCTCTTTATTATTAATAGGGATCCACTAGTGCTGTCACTTCTGCATGTTGTGATCACACTGAAGAGTCGTTCCAGGGGAAGTCATAGAGATCTATGACCTCGAACTGCCTGGTATTCTCGATTGTCAGGCTTGTTCAGGTGGCATATTTTATACGCAGCTATCATGGTCTGAGCTAAAAAGAAAAAAAGAGTCAGTTTGGAAGCTTTTCCAGCTTTTGGCACCTAAGTACTTTGGCAAGCATATTCATTTAGAATAAATTGACAGTCGGATCAGCAGACCCAATATGTGGTTCATTAAGTGTTTGACAAAGATGTGTTAGGCACTAATCAGGGTATAAGACTACTTATATTTCTTTAGTAGTGATACAGTGTGGTACATGATAGGGTGCTGTTGGGCATCCCGAAAGGTTAATATCCATCACCAGAACTGCTATGCAGGGTAGCAGTCCTGTAGCAGGTGTTGGAGAGAGGCAGCTGCATCATCTCAGATATTACTGTGCAATAACCAAAGGCTTAAGCTTAGTTCTTAGTTGAGCTCACAGAAACAGAAAGGGGTGGCACGGAGCCAGCACGTTTGATTTTCGCAGTTCTGTACTACTGTTACAATAACGGTACTCTGTGATTATGTAGAAGGTTAATACCAGAGTGGATCGTAACTCAAGTTGCTTTACTGGTCCACAACTGATTTTTCCCCTTAGCCACTTTCCTTTTGAGATCTCTGGGAGTTTGTCTGCATCTGACCTGGTTGCACTGGTTGCACACAGTCAGCATTTGAGTTTTGCACTTAAGTTACCACTGAAATGTAGGCATCTCTAGATGAGAGAGGTCTGCAACCTCCTTGGAATTGCTCACTTCACAGTAGAAGTGCATGAGGATTCAGAACATCCTTCAGTGCATAGGCAAATCCTGCCCTAACCAGAGGCAGGAAGATTTTAGTGGCTTATACCCCTTTCCAGAGACTCAGAATAGCCACATTTGGAAAATAAGGTCAGGACAAGTGTCTATTCATTATTTTTTAATGAAATAAAAAGATGGAAAGGGATTGAATTTTGACTATATGAGCTGTATGGGTTGTATCATACACCTGCTGGACTATCATCCCAACCATTGGGATGGTTGCTTAAGTTGTAGCTCTGACCTCAGCTTTAGGGAACTTGTCTGTACTGCTGTTTGCTTGCCCGATAAAGCAGACAGTCTGAACTAGGTGTTTAGTAGGGTATTTGGTAAACACTTTCAATACATGTAGGTGAAATGGGTGAATTGACAGGCCACTGTTCCTGTTTTTCCCATTTCTGTCCTGAAGCTGTACACTGTATCACTGAAGGACAAGGAAGAGCTATTTATTAGATATGTAGCATCTAAATAAGAAAACACTGCAGTTTTGAAATGCAGCACATCACACTGCCTATGATTCGCAGGACAAAGCCAAGGCACAGATGGAATATAGACTTGCAGAAAAATGTTCAGGATGGAGAAGCCAGCTTTGTCTTGAATAAACTGTGTGGAATGCTATTTCTTTGGGTTAATGTTTGGAGTTGAACTGCTACTTTGCACCTATAATAACTCGTGATTTACTTACATTGCAAAATTCTGATATTATTTGGTATTATTATTATTAGATATTTTAAAACAAAGATTCATAGAAGATTTTTTGAAGGTAAAGAACTCAGCTGTAGTAATTGGCAGTGGAAGCTCTTCATTAATTAACAGATTTAAAAAAAAAATCTTCTGTTCCTAAGTATAGTATCAATTTTCAGGGAACACATGGCAATCACTTTTATGTTGACATTTCCTAGAAAAATCAGTTGGATACTATGTGAAAGGAACATTGTCTAATAGAAAATTATTTATGATTCTCTAAAATTTTATCTTATTCTCCTAGTGCCCAGGCCTTTTTCCTGTCTTTTTTTCCACCTTAGAAAAACACTATTCAGACTACTCTTATGGCACAGGGTTTATGGGGACTGTGACAATATACAATACAAATTTACCCATTGCAGCCATTTTTTACAGTTAATTCTGGGAGATTCACAGATGATTTGTTCACTGGGCAAAGCACATTTGGCTGAGGTTCCTGAGACATTTGTAGCAAGTGAAGAGAACCTTATGGCACGCTCGTGTGCAAACAGTTGTGTGAAGAGCTGTTCAATCGTATCTAAATATCACTTTGATTTGCCAGGCTGTGCTTGCCTGCCCAAAGATGAGATCAGATCTGCCACACGTGAACCTTTTCAGGGTGGCTGAAGGGAGTCCCGTTCAGTCAGCAGCGACAAACAGGCCTTATTCAGTGTCAAATTCACTTGTTGAAAACTTGTGTTGTGTGAAAGTGACCATGAAGAAGAGATGAAGAGACACTTTGGCCCTGTGATGACCAAAGGTCATTTCAGCTGCTTGAGGAATCGCATGTAAATGAAAAGAAGTGAAAGGGATACAGGTGCAGTTTCGAAAATTATCAGCCTCCGAAAATCAGGCTTTTACATCAAGAACCAAGCACCCCAAAATAGAAATCTAAGGCAGAGCCCATCGAAGACAGAACATAGGCTGTCAGCCCCTTCATTCCACTTGGAACATATTGGAAATCTGGAAACCGTTGGTAGGGTAGCAATAGAGAGCGCGGTTCTCCGCCACCTTTCACGTTGTGTTGTTGCCTACACTGATGCAGAATGCCAGATCCCAGCTCTGCTGTTTTTGCAGTGCTGATGGCTTGCGTGGGTATGTCCGGGGCTTCCTTTCGCTCAGGAGCGAGCAGGACAGAGCAGAAGCAGGAGCACGACCGCTTCCTTGGAAGTGCTGAGCACAGGGAATGGCCGAGCAAACAGGGAGGCTGGTGTCACAGCAAAGGGCCACGTCTGGTGTTCCGTAAACCAGGGCGCTGCAGTGAAGAAGCGTCGTCAAATCAAGGATTTTGCTAAGCGAGAATGTTAAGTGAGCCAAAAGCTGCAAGAATGTTGCTGTGGGCCCCATCTGGGAAAATGCCACAGATGAGATATTGTGGGAGTATGTAACAGGATAAGTGGTAGGAAAAATGATATCTCAACATATATAAATCCTCAAAAATACATGAGGGTATAAAGTCTTAATATTAATTTCAGTAATATTCAGGGATTTTTTTTAAAGTGGTTCCTCTTGGGACTGAAGTAAATAGTCCCTCTTAGTATAAATGTTTTATTGAATTCCCTGTACACCAAAGTCACTGGGTATCACTAGTAGTCTGGAGTAACAGGAACTGAAATAATGATTAGTGTAATCGAATCCAGTCCAGTGCTTCAAGGCAGAAGCTGATCATCTGTGGAAATCAGGAAGGAAAACTTCCATCCCTGCACAGGGTTGCTTTGTGGGCAAGGTTCAGCCGGGAAACTTTGGTTCATTTATCATGCAGGGGTCAGTGAACTGGTATTCATGGATCCACCTATTGGAAAGACTCATTCCAAAATAAATCTCAGGAGATCTCTCTTACTTTTAAGTAGAGAAAGGTGTGGAAGATCTCACCTTTATGGGTTTCCTGAAAGCTAAGGGCTCTGTGGTAACTCAACTGATAACCCCGATCAAGAGAATACCAGTGTGTACGACTGGACAGTAAACAGGGACATTGATACATGCCAGCAATAAACATTCAAAGGAAAACAGGGAAGGAACTATGCTCTATTTGGGCAGAGAAGCAGAAGTACAGTGCATTTGTGCACTATTGCTCTGTGCAACTCCTGCACTAAGAATAGACGGGGAGGGAGGTAGTAGGTTGTGGCTAGTTAGTGTACGTTCACATCAGCCTTCTCATTCTACTGATTTTCTTAGAGGCAAAACCTTGGAAAGTAGTCTTGAAAACACTGTAGACAGCTCAAGATGCTGACCCAACATGAGTGGTATTTCCTCAGGGTATTATAAAGAAAAAAACAAAACCCGCTCTGAAAGTCTTGGTAAAGAGCAGGAGAAAGATCTAAGAGAATTTTATTTCAAATAAAGCCTCTAATTTTAACACTGGAGTGTCATGTGCGTAATCCAGAAGGACATTTCTTCTACCCAAAAGGGCTTCACATTCCTTTTTTTTTTAAGTCACATTCTTAAGTGGGTTATTTACATCATTTGCCTCCAGGAATGACATTATTGATAAACTCCATAGCTGCTTCCATGAAGGAAATGTCTAAGTCAAGAGAAACATTTCACATTGAGCCATGAAGTCCTTAAATATCAAGCCTACTTTTTCCATTTTTTTCTTCCTAACCAGAGGTACAGAGTTCTTCACGTCTTCACCGGCAATTGCCCAGCCTGAGCCTCATTATATGGACCATTACTGCATTACTGTAAAATCTCCTATTGATTTCAGCTGTTGCGATGTGCCAGGAAGAATATACCCTATTCAAGGTTTTAATCACAGCTTTAACCTCCAAGTGGACCGGAAAAGGACACAGAGCATAAATCATTCCCCTAAAATGATCTTATTAGTCCAGTCACTGGGAGGGTGGACAGCTCTGCTTTCCCCTTAGAAGGCTCTTGAGGCAGGAGGAGAGGGATTTGCAGTGCTCGTTCCTGAGGCAGCTGCTGAGCAGAGATGCAGGAGAAGTGCGGTTTGCTAACACAAGAGGATTGCTGTTCTGGCTATTCTTAAATAAGTGTCAGGAAGTGTGTTAGTACTGTGGATACATTTAAAAAAATGACTAGCGCTCTTTCCTCAGCCTGTAATGAGAGCAATCAGGAAAGTGAGATGACTCGTCAGAAAACATGAATTGCTGGATCCTGAAGGAACAAATCTAAGCCTTATATTTAGTAATCTCAGTTACCTGAGATAGACTAATGGATTAAATGCATTCTTAGTGTTGTTGCCAGTTATGTTTTTCACTAAGTCTGAAGATGGTGGGAATTTTTCAAATCTCCTTTGTTTAAATGTACACTAAAACTAAAAATGGTATTTTATAGTGTATGAGGTGACGGACTGGGGACAGATCTCTCTTTGTGTGCAGACACAGCGACAGTCCAGGGGTTGTTGAAGAGTTGTCCAGCCACAAAATCTAGGGGATGGATGGTAGCCAGGAGTACCTTCACCGTGGCACGTATAGAGCGAAGGGTAGGATAGAGGGGGCACATCCAAGCAAGTGCCGAGCAAGGCAGCTCTTGGCAAGTGCTTTCTCAAGCGGTTCTGGTACCTCGTCCACAGATTGCACGCAGATGCAGCACTCGCAAAGCCACGTACTTATGGATGTAGCTGCCGTTGAACTGAATGTTCAGAAGTACAAGGATAAATGAGGTCCTCCCTCTGTGATGAAAAGGATGGCTTTCTAAATACCTCCTAGGCAAATCTCAAGCATGAGGCCCACAGGTACAGCTCCGTCTCAGTTGCTTGGCAGTGGACAGCCTCTGGTGGAAGGTATGGAATGTCTTGGAGTTGTACTGCAACCCTTCCCACAGTCTATTTTGGCTGCAAAGAGGACGTGCTGGGAAGGAGTGGGGTTTATAAGTGGCTTAAGGAAGTGACGCTGTTCCTCATCTCTGTTTTTCAAATGATGTGAGAGTAAAATTTAAGACACTCCTGATATATTTAGGGCACCCAGCATGTGTGAACGTTTCTAGAAGCCAAGACCAACCTGCAATCAGTCTTCTACTAATGCAGCCTGCTAATGCAGACATAGCTTGAGTGCACTGTGATTGAAACTACCAGCCTGAGCAGATCCGGGAGCAAAGGTGTGAAGAGCACTAATATATCTGCAGAAAACAGCACTTAATTAGCTGACTGTGGTTTTTGCAATTTCTGGTTGTTCTTAACCTGTAGCTGCCTTATGAGCCTTTCCCTTAATACGGGGTGACAAGGCCATTGGCCTCACAGGTATTTAGATACCTTGATTTCTGTGGGAGTTAGGTGGCTAAACACTTCCGAGGCTCTGAGTCATAACTTCTTCAGTTAATGGATTTTAGCTGCAAAACTTGTAGTCAGTTGTGAATCAGATGGCTACGCTGGTGTTGACTATAGAGGAAACACCACATATTGGTCATAAACAGTGTTTTTCTTCATGCACAGTACCTCTAAAATCTATCCATAGCTTGTTTACGTTATGTTACGTAACGTAATTACATACGTCTCTTTACGTTACTTCTCTATTGCAGGGCTTATTACATAGGGAAACAGCCCTGCCTATATTAGTCATAATGAGAAATAATTCAGATTGTAGCACAGATTGACACCATTTTTGTGTGATTTTCTTCTACGTCTGAGAAAATGGTGAAGCATTTTCCCCGCTTTAGGCTTAGAACAGGGATGAGAAATTCGGTATACTCTCAGATTAAGCTCTAGATGAGATGTCAGCTTTAACAATGTACTTACAGACCTAAAATGACAGTAACATTACTGTGATTGTTGGTTTTTGTTTAAATCTCTGGAGAATCACTCAAATGCCAAAAGATTCCCATATAGTAAAGGACATGTCAAACATCGTTCTGGTTTGTGAAATTCTGAGAGTGGTATTGACTAGAACCTATGGACAACAAAGGTGAACCTGTCTAATCAGCTCCTTTTCAAGACAAAAGAAAAACAAAAAGAAGACAGCTAATATATTCATATTTTAGCATGTTATTCAGAACCGATTTGGTATAGAAATAAATACATCACTTTAAACAGAAAATCCTTTTCTTTACATTTCTGTGGTAGGTTTCTAGTTGTGATTATTTTTCTTCTGTGCTTTTATGGCAAAAATGCAAGGAAATGTGAGTCCATGATTAGGACTGTTAGTTATTATAATAATATAAATAACATGCATCTATTTCTCATAGAGGAAATCACATACAGTACAGTGGATATTGCTACACAGTCTGTCATGGTAACAAAAGCAGGAAAACAACTTTTAATTCCCAAATGCTAGTGAAGCCATCCTTAAAGCAGAGACAAGCACAGATGTAAGATTGTCCTCATAATCACAGGGTCTATTTATATGTCAGGAACTTGTTGATGTTTAATACTTGTTTAAAACCCTCAGTAGTGACTTCTACCAGCTAAAGCAACAGACTTGACAAGCAGCAACACTGAGCTCGGCCAACAGGCTGTTTCTGACTCCTTGCTGTGTTCTGGCTTCCTAAGGGTAGCGCAGCTATTAGCACTGATACAGCCAGGAAACCCATCACTTGACACCAGAAGGGAAGGCGACCTGCCCCGTAACTGGACCTTTCTCTTTGCTGTTGAAAACTGGTTCAGGGGTTCCTGTACTTCATCTTGGCATTTCAAAACCACTTGCTCAACGACACGGGGGCCCAGTTATCATAAGTAACTACAGAGTGCCCTGCCTACAATGTTTGAAGGGGGTGGTATGGCTTGTTCTTTGGGAAAGGAAGGATAAAACCTCCATTGGCATCAAAGGAGATGTGACTGAAAGTTTTATGAGCAACTTACCAGCTCACAAGATCAAGGGGTCGGGTTTGCGAGGTCGGGTGCTGCTCTCCTAAAGGGGGACTCTCTGCCCCCAGGAACTTGTCCTGCATGCTGGACTTGGCCTTGAGGTAAGAAATTTATTCATAAAAGAGTGTAAACCATATCTCTCGATATATGCAAGTATTTAACTCATAGGCTGAGCTGGTCAAAGTCCCAGGCTTCGGCCAGGATTGCTGGGACCACTGCTTGGAAACACTTCTGTCTAAGGGCACCATGGTGAGGGGGGCTCTTGCTGAGGACGAAATCTTGGCTGCCTTTGCAGCTAGTGGGAGTGAGAAATGGCCTCAAGCAGCGTCCTGGGGGAGCAAGTTTTCAAGAAGCTGGAGTGCATTATTTGTGAGTGGAAGTGAACTCTGGTTTTAAGGAGTTCAAGGAAGGGTTAAGCTGTGTGCATACACCAAGCTAGAGACAAGAAAATTAACTTCTTGAATGACTTGCTTGATCAGCAATGCTTTATTCTCATGTGCCTGCTTGGCTTTTCAGTGAACAGAACAAAATGCTTTATAAACATTTGCTTAATATTCCTTAAAACATTTTTGTAACTTGACTTTTTTTTTCTAAGTATTCCAACTTAAAATAAGTGCACTAAATTATCATTTGGTTGTAAACTTCATTGTATCACTTCTCAAGTATGAGAAAATACTCCCTGCACATGAATACCAATTAGTCCACTGTTGTTTATAAAGTGCATAATGGCTGCAGTAGGTTAATACATTTAACAAATAAATGAACCACAGGACAACCTGGCAAATATGGGATAAAGGAAATGTGACAGTCTAAGTTCTTTTATTATAGGCATAAACCCCAACTCCTACCAAGATAATCATAAATAATAAACATTTCATTTTAATAAAAATGTGTTTTTGGAGAGATAAGAAAATATATGAATTTATGTTAATGCTGCTTGTAGCAGGCATCACTCCGAATATTAAGAAAGTGCAGCTTTATATTTTAATCGCAGTTGTAATTTACATTCACAAACTATTTTGGTCCCTATGGTCAATTGGAAGGGTAAAGATTTTCCTTTAATTTTTCTGAATAAATAACTGAAATCAAATGTGTTTATAAATTGCTCTGTTGTTGATCTTCCTCTAGGAAGCATTTCCATTTTCAGGTAATTTGCAGATTCTTGTCTGGAATTGTTATTTAGACTCTGACATTTCTTCTGGACCTGGCACTGCAGGAATGTTTCTGCCTTTGCCTTCCCTGGTGCTCTGCTGCAAGGTGGCACCTTTGCTTCTCCCAGAGCATTGCTGCTCGATGAAAGGACGAAGGGAATGGCGAAAGCCTTTAAAAACCTGAATGCTGAGTCGTTGCTGTATCTGCACAGCCTTCTTGTTGGCAGGCAGTTTCTTGGCATTGACTGGCTGTCAGCAGGAGCATCGTGTCTCCTAGGAATGTGAGAGTCCAGGTCCTCACACTGAGTGGAGGAGATTCTACGCTGTGTGCTATCTTACTCAAACACCTCTGATTTCATTCTAAACCTGTTTACAGCAAAAAACCCCTAAGTCTTGTAAGAGGATAAACACAGAGCTGCATTCCATTTAAGTGCAGAGCAGTGCACTACATCCATTAAGTCCTTGTTGATCACTAATTCATAGGTCATGCTTGCAACTAAATCCTACTCAAGCTAATACTGGTCCTCTCGGAAGACCTGTTCTCTACTTAGTTTCCTCTTTATGATCCTAGAATCTTGTTTTGATTTTTACCTATAAAAATTCCTTCCAGTCTACTGTATACCATCTCATTTTCTTTTCTAAAATTCACTTCATCTTTTCCTACAACATTTCGGACATTTCTCAGAAAAGAAAAAACAACATGCCAATAATTACAGAACTTTAAACTGCAAACAAGCAGAATGTGTGCACTACACACTTGAACTCTAAGTTAAAGTATGTGCTTAAGAACTTTGCTGATTGAGATTTATATGTTGTCCTAAATGTATACTTTAAGCACTAACTTAATGACCTAGGCTGAGCAAAGGTCATTGTTTTATGCTGTGAATGATTCAGTTTTTCTCCTGTTTTTTGAAATATCTCACAGGTTGAGTTAGGCTATTTAGAGATGGAGATATAACTTTCTAGCTGCTCTTTTAAAGAAACAATGAATCCTCTGCTTGGATATTTTATGAAAGTAGCTTGAATTTATGAGTCTATTTGGAGAATTTCCTCTGCAGGTCTGCATCCTTGGGCAGAGTAGGGACTATTCTTGGGGAATATTGATATGTCTTGGTCAAGACACAGGTGTCCTCAGGGTGTCCAGAAGCAGATTTAGGAGTTGAGGGAAATAACTCCTCAAAGGTGTGAGGTAGGTGCCAAAGAGGTCTAGATTTCTTGATGTTTAGTGTTACATAGCATAAAATTAGGTTCTTAGGTCTGAGAATGCAGTTTGCAAGCCAAAGTTGGGTGCTTGAGTTTTCTGTACCTTGATTAAAAAGCATTAAAACATAATAATGTGAGGAAACCTAAACTAAATAATACATAATGGCAGTGAGAATGTCGAGGAACCCAGCTCTTTTCTGTATTAAACAGATTCTTTGTGTCCTGCAATAAGGGTTTGCTGTGAAATAAGGATCCAAAGATCATAATCCTTTCTATACTGAAGATGTGGAAGGGGCAAGAGAGGGAAGCGGACAAAGCAGCACAGGAGACTAGTGATGGGAATGTTTTCCTCAGAAAGAAAGGATTTAGGTTAAAGTTTCCTCCAGCTGAGGAGATTCAAACATCCATCTCCAACTTTCAGTGAGAATGTTCTTCCTATCAGCAAATTGGCTATTTTACAGTGGTGGCAAGGGATACCTCTTACATCTCCAGTTGAAACTGGGCCAGTGTGCAACCAATTATGCAAGAGTCGTAGGGGTAGAGAGAGAACAAGCGAGAGGACGTCTGTGATCTAATAGTTAGAGCAGAAAAAGCAGGGGGGTAAAAACTGTATTAGTGTTTGAAGGGAGGACCACAGACATATAGTTTTTGCACAGACATATTCACTGCTTGACATTCACTGCTTGACATGCAGATGGCTAATGCTTTGCATTGCACAGCCAAATAAAATTGGAAGTGTATCAGGGTATGAGGATGCAATAAATGAAGTCATCCAGCCATAGTAAAGTTATATTATTATAGTGATTATTTTTCTGGACATCAAAAGAGACAACAGTGAAGCATAACCGAAGGGACTTTATTAACACAAATCTGCAAACATCTCCATAGGAGGGCTATGCTCCAGAGTTCCCAAAACCCTAAATATGTATCAGGTGAGTCAAGCCCACGCTTTCCGTGTACCAGGGGAAGTCCAAAAGTTCCTGACCTCATTGCTGGAAGTAAGAACAAATAGGCACTGATTAGGCTCAAGTTAAGAATATTTCACCTGAGGGCTCATTAACTGTAAGAGAAAGGGAATTGGGATACCTTTTGAAACACAGTGCTTGTATTTAAAAAAATACTGCCTTGATGGCAAAAATATATATAATGAGTTTTGTGCTGAAAAGATACAGTTTAAGAAACCATTTTCCAACAAATAACAAGTAACAACTACAAGACTTAATGTTAAGAAACTTTACAGTTATAAATACAGATACCAAATGATATAGTGCAAAGAAAAAATATAGCATATTTCCAATATATGTTTTAAAGTTATACTATAATTGGTATGATGCTGAATATAATCATGAGACAGATGATTAGCAAATATGGAACTGTAAAAAAAGCATAAGGATGGGGGAAGACACAAGTAGATGAAGAAAATGCTTATTATTGATAGTATGTATAGAAAGAGTGAAAAAGTGGGTACACCAAACTTTAACTATAGAGCAAAAGCAAGCTAACAAATAGTTTTGTTAGCAAGCTAACAAAATGTTTAAAATATAAAAAAAAAGAAAGTGAAGCCAGTGATTCATTGATAAACTCATCTGATGAAAAAAATTAATGATACCAAAAGGCTATTGGGAACTCTCTACAGGGAGTGTTCATCTCTCAGTAAAAATTATGTGTTTGTTAATGCCTACGCAAGTAGTATAGAAATGCAGAGGGATCAAAATAGATCCAGAAGGAAAATAACTTTGTCTGAGATGTTTAAAAACATAAATTCTTTACTAAAATGAAGAGAATTTCATCATTTTTAGTGTTTGGGTAGTGATTGCAATAGCTCCGAATTCACTGACAATAGTTGTGCCAATCTCAACCCAATGCAAGTGACATGAAGAAGTAACTCAGGAGCTTCATAGAAAAAGCTTAAATGTTGAAATCAGTTAGCAAAATGCAGAAGTGATGGTCATTTGAAGATTCATACATTTTAAGGAAAGATACTTCATTTGCTTCTCTGAATCTCTCAAAACACATACTCTGATTTAATTTTGATATCAGTAAGCCTATTACATGAAATCCTTGATGTTAGAATTAAAACATTATCTCTGACTGTGCACCTGTCTTCATAAAAATAAGGTCTGTGTTAGAAGAAAAGGTAATAGTACTGAAAGAAAGACTTTGTGAGTAAAATGGAATGTCATGTGATAATCACATGAAGGGCAATCCCTTACCAAATGTATCCCCATAAACTAAGAGCAGGGTCTTTAAAGCAATTATGAAGGGATATATATTGACTCATGTGATGGGTAAAGTCACGTGGACTTAGAGTAACAAGTTTGCACTGTGCAGATGCAATAATGAGATTGACTTTCATTAGAGAATAAAAGCAGAAAGTCCATTCTCTGACAGAAGAACCATTACTAACAAAAGCAAATCCCAAGTCCCAGAAAGATCTTCTCTTTCCAAGACTGGAGTCTTTGGGGTGTTTTTTTTTTCTTTTCTTTTTTTTTTCTTTTCCCCTAAATGGGGAAGGAATTAGGCCCATTAACTTAAACTTATTTTTAATAGCTGATCCAAGATAGTTGTAAAAACAAGAAAGGAGGGCTTAAAAAACAAACTGAGAGATTCATAAATTCACCTGGCAGACCTCTGGGGAATGCATATTAACAAATATATAAAAAATATATATAAACCTGCATGGTACATTGCAGGGTTTCAAAATGCTTGGCTGTGAAAGGGGGCACCTAGTCCAGTGACACAAGAGTAGAAATCACATTTTATCATTAAAAGTAGGAAGAGCACCCTGTGGTGGCCTCTGTGACTCTCTGAAATCTTTGGGACTCAAGTATCTTCCTTCTGCAGGAGGGCTCTTCTGTGGCTGGAAACTGAGTTTAACAAAAACCTTCCCCAGTTTTGAACTGGTATGAAATTCAGCCCAAATAAGGATATTATACCAGACCAACCTCTACCTTGAGTCAGTAGAAAGCAGCATTTTCTACTAAGATTCTGGTTGAACTAGGGAGCAGAAGACCTAAACTGATAATATTTTCAGAAAAGAAGTCCCTTAGGTGAGTAGAAGAAATTTCCTCTGTGGCATTCAGCACATTACAAGGTCTTAAAAAAAAGGAGAATTATTCCCAGCATATAGGTACAATAAATGTGTTTCTCTTGGTAGAATCTCTATATTTATTTGAGATGTTATAGAAATATGGAAAATTCCATCAGAAGTGAATAGGAAAGTGAAATATCTTTCCTAAGACAATGTAATGCATTGTTTTAAAAATGAAGAACAAGACAAAGCTGTTCCTCATAGTTTAATTATTGAACCTTTATGCCAAAGATTAAGGGACACAGAAGTAATTTAGTATATAAATACAATAATACACATTATATGCTGATTATTTCATGTTGACATTCCAAATACCAGTTTATGTAATGGGAAGCCTTTCATTTGAGAATCAGTTTATAGACAACGAGTAAGTTTTAAAAGATATTGGGAATATGGATTGTGAATATGGAATAAGAGAGGAAGAATAAAATAATAAGAAAGAACTAAGCAGAAGTGGGTGATAAATACTGTCTTCGATATTAGTGAGGTAATCTAAGTTCTATATTGCCTGGCTCACAGAATATTTTTCTCTCTGTGTAATAAAGTACATGTCGTTGTGTTGGACACCTGTCTAAAATGCCAAACTGTCTTTCCAAAAAATCATATGCCCCTGTTGCATTTCAACGTGTATTAAAAATCTGACAGAAATCAAAAAAACCCTAAGACAGGGGCCTCAGCTGGATCCCAAAGGTGTGCAGTGGGAATTGGTGTGCTAATGAGATCTCAGTTGCCCTTTGTATGTAACCTCTTTTAAGCTTGGACCTTTGTCCTTTGTCAATAATTTTACGAAACACTTAGGAAAATTAGTAAAATATCTAATAAGAGACTTCCTTTGTTTTTTTGTACTAAACTGAAGTGTAAAAGTAGTACTAGGTCTTGCACTGGGGAACAAAACATGAACAAGACAAGATATTATGAAGGAAGATCATTTGAATGTCCTTCTTTTAATTGTCCATATTTATCCTGTTCTAAAAGCCCTGGTTCCTGCCTTGCTGAAAGTATTCAGGGTTTCTTTGAATTTTAAATGCTCCAGTTAAAGATGAAAGATCAACTGTACAATTAAGTTATATTTTTAATTTATAAAAAAAGTTAGGGATCTTCTATAGTAGTACTCGATCCGTATATATTTCTCTCTATTTCCCAGTCATGGGAGTCTAAATTGTAATTTGCCAGTGTGGCAGCAGCAGGGACTTTTTATCTGAATCTGCCAACCTAGGCAAAGGATCTGCATCAAGAGTGAAGGGAAAACAAAAGTTTCATGCAAGCAAGTATTAATTCAGACCATATGTATACTAATTCTGTGTAGGTCAAAATTTGATTCCTGCCTACCTTGGCAATATCTTTTTAATATCCAGCTGCAAGTGTCGTTTCAGCACTAAAATTATTCTTAATGGAATGTTTCCTGCCCTGGATGAAAATAGTTTTTATAATCTAAAATGGGACTTGAGCCCAGTATCCCAATATATGAAGCCATTACATTAACCAGCTGAGATGCTCCATCATAAAAAGATAACTACCCTTACATAAATAACTCCTGACAATGCGAGCGGGGCTTGCCTTTGAAGGTGAGAGAGAACGCTGTAGTTTATTGTATTATGTGAATGATAAAAATGATATTTATAGAACCAGATTACAATGACCCTTGTGATGAGCACCAAGAGATTTACACTTTTAAGGGAAAAAAAACTTTTTAAGAACTGACATCATCATCAAACAATTTGTGTTTCTCGGTGAATCCATGAGCTGAGCCTGGTGTTTTAATGACTAGAAATCATGAATATTAAACTGGAGAAAAGTTGACAGTATTTAAATGAGCATCATTAAGAGACACATAAATTAACAGGATTTTTAGTTCTTGTGGAACCGCCGTTTCAATGTTAATTAAACAACTGGAGTGCTCTTGTGCATTCCCAGCAAACTGTCCCTAATGTGTTCTGCTGAATATCATTATGGGTGGCTGCCTTGCTGTTTAATTATTTTTAAGCTGATTTTTTTTCCTATTGCTGCAGTGGTTTTATGCTTGTCTTGCATTCAGAAGGTGATGGGGCTTAATCCCAAAGGAGTCTGTCAGTTTGATCTACATGTGGTGCTTATACTGAAATACCCATTTTTGTAACTAATAAAACATGCACATATAGTGTTGCTGCCTAACCCTGCTGAAAAAGCACCACTATTGACTGCATTATCTTTGTACGTAACAGCCGTTTGATGACTTACTGGGATTTTAGCAGTAGTTCTCTATCACAGTGGTAATCATTATTTATTCCATTCCACACACGCAGGTGGTAAAGAATATGAATTTAGATATAGAGAAGGGAAGCAAAATAAGCGTGAGATCTAGTGATTTTATAAATGTGAAGAGAAATGCTACACAGAGCAGTGTGTGCTGTATCTATTTAGCAAATTTGCTGTTCAGCTGTTCCTTTACTTACATCTACATTATGTATGTGAAAGTCATACATAATGACTTACGTTATTAAGCCAGTTTTTCGTTTCAATCATGGACATTCACCTAGCCCTTTCAACACCAGGTTTGTGGGGAGAGCTGATTATTAGATTCTCCTTCAATAGGCCTTACTTTGCCATACGTATGGATCTGTATCCCTCCTTCTCTGCCTGCCTCGCAGAAGTCCTCCACGCTATGTTTGAAGGAGCTGCTCCCATACTGTCCCTCACATTTATCCAAGAGCATCGCTGCTTCTTAGGTGCTCGCCCATATTATCTTCATTCTTGCCAGATGTTGTCGCTGATCCATAGAGTCCTTCTCCATTCAGAGGACGGTCATCGTTGACATCTACACCAGATTTCTAGATGCAGCAGGTACAGGTGACTGTCTTCAGTGTCCCAGCTAAGCTTGGCACAGGTCTTGCAGTCCTGCAGTGTGAAAGTGCTGCTAACTCAATGCCAAACATCTAAGTAGGCTTCACATTAAAGGGCTACATGTTTATTGCTGAAATTCCAGTGGACACAGCAAAGAGGCCATGGCCATTTTCTGTCCTTTCTGTGCTGCCTGGGTAGAACAGAGCAAAGACTCCAAATATTGAGCAGATATCTATTAAATCATTTGCAATTGCCTTGCTACACTCTTTGCTATCCTGTGCTCCTTGCCTGCTACCCTCTGGCATCCTTAGGACCTGAGGATACTGCCCCAAGGTTATGGCTACCTTTCATGGAAACCTGCCAAATCAAAATGTTTCCTCTGGGGCTCTTACTGAATTTCTAAATCATTTAACCTCAGCTGACCGGCAGCTTGGCCTGCAGAGTAGAAGCTTGGATGGTAGTGTAACAAATTGCTGGCTGGCCGGCCTGAGAAACAGAAAAAATCTTTTAAAATTTGTGTGTTGAGGTAATAAAAAAACATATTTTTTGTCTTGGAGAAGTCACACTCAGTAGCTGGCAATATCATCTTATTTCTTACTTGGTGTTATTACTCTCCAGCTAAGTAAGGCCAAGGAGTGCAGGTGGCAGAAACCTCTCTGATCGCCCACAGCTGTAGTGTCTGCAGTACAGCAGACACCCACCTCTTACCGGTAGTGACAGTGGCCTTCTAGATGGAGAACAGCACTCTTTAATGATAATAAACTTCCTGCTACTGTGCTGAAGGTACAAGAAATAAAGTAGATGGAAATTAAAAACCTGATATGATCCTCGGTTCCTGGATTGTCTTTCACTCTGCAAAAAAAAACTTTTTAGCCAGTTGTCTGGGAAATGTGACTGAGCATTTGTTGATGGGGGAAAAGTATTTTGCATCTAGTCGTCAATTTAATTAACTAAAAGTTGCTTCTGAATATTTTTCCTTCCTACATACTCACAGTTGCCTGTATTAATAGAAACAGTTGATAGATGTCTTCAGGGGAACTTCCTATCTAATTAGTAGATTTTTTCATACTGCATCTTGCCAATAAAAACAAAATTAAAATAACCAAACAAAGCTAATTATGTGATACTTTGAAATACCTGTCATATAGTTGAATATACATTTCTTCCTTTCCATATTGTGCATTATATCAGTCAATAGGTATTTATACAGAACGTATTCCAATCTTTGTGGGATGATTTTTTGACTTTTTTGTTCAGAAGGCCATATCCAAATCCTATAAGATCCATTCCTGACTGCAGCACATGCAATTCCGCAGAGCTCGTCCCCAGGGTAAGCAGTCAGGTCATCCGACCAAGTTCCTAGTTTTATACCTTGAGACTCATACCCTTGGAGGCCCCTTCTGAAAAAAAGAGATTACAAATAGTGAGTTGTGCTGTCAGTACTGACTGTGGATTTGAAATGTCCCAGTGTTCCAGGTGTCCCGGTATCTGGATGTGAGGATGTAGCTTGAGTTAGATGTGCTAAAAGATTCAACGTCACTCTGGTTTGAGACATGAGAAATGATGCTGCTCACCTGCGGTCTCTTAGAAGGCGATATGAGTACAAACTTAATAAGCTTTATTCCCTTAATTCTCTCCAGATTTATTCCAGATTTAATCAAAAGCTAATACAACATTATATTGTCTGAGTTTTGTTCAAGTTAATAATGGAGTTTATTTGGTAATAGAAGAGCTTTTCTGAGAGTAACCTACTCGAGGAACTTTTTGCTAACTTGGGCAATTCATCCAGGATTTCTTTACATGAAGGAGCTTGTCCCAGGCAAAAGTATATACAGAGTGACTCCATATGGCATAGGGTACTGCCCAGCTCTTTCAGTGCATCTGGACATAGCTGCCATAGTTGTCAATTATGTTTAAGTAGTCGTCCTGGTTTCTGATTATATACCACAAAAAACTGGCAGAGCTGCAAGAGCACCGTGATTTATTATTTTTAAAGGAACTGTTCAAGGACTTGTGTGTCAATTCCTATGGATGTTTAGACCGGTAAGAAGTTGTAAATGCTGTCAAAAAATATAGACTGTTACAGGATGCTGCTAGCACAAAGGCAGACAGAACCATAACAGATCAAAACTTGGGCAACAGGTTCAGGAAGGAGAATCGCAAACCTAACACATTCTGCAAGACCCACAATAATTGAATAATCCAAGCAGGAGGCAGTCTTTCCTTTTATACTGAAATTTGTAGGAGGAACCATTTAGGGTACAAAAGCTGGACAAGGGTCATGTCAAATCCATACTGCTAGCACCGCTGAAGTCTGCAACTTTCACCATGTCCCAGAAGCAGAGCACTTGCCCTCACATATTTTACATACTCGCTTACAGGTATGATTCTGATTCCTTAAACTAATTTCTTACCTTTACTGCATTTGAATTTCTTGGAAATACCTGGTGCATTCTACAAGTTTCAGTCTCTTTTGAACGAAAGAAGAAATGTGAACCTCCAAAAATTCTTTGTGTAATGAAGACAACTGTGTTATTATTTATTCATCATCAATAACGCTTGCGTTTAACTTCCCTGCTAAGTACCCCAGAGCACAAGCTGCTAGTTCTGAACACAAGGCAACCCACAAATAATTACTCAATTCTGTTGGGCATGTAGCCTGGGATCAAGCGCTGGTGCTTAGGTGGTAAGTGTTTTACAGAGATTTTCAGTGCTTTTCTGTGTCATTTCAGTGCGGCAGATTGCAGCCAGTGTTGTCAATAAGGCATTTTGCAGGTGAATGGCTTTGTAGAAGTCATCCCAGTAATGAAAGCATTTGCATGCCGTGTCTCCCTGTTTTGGATTTTCTTCTTCGCTGTCTTTGAAGGTTTAATTTACCACTTGCACCTGAAGATTGTTCTGAAGATGCCTGCGGGTTTTCCAGTAGAATCCTGTATTCTAATTCATATTCTAATTCATGCACCTTCAAAGCTAAGCCCATGTGTGTTTTTATTCTCTCCATTCAGTCAATGATATCCCTGCCATCTGTAATCTCTAGGCATTAAAAAAGTATGGTTGAGTTATGGATAGATTTTTAATATATTTTCACTGTAGATAGATTTTCAAAAAAGTCACTCTGAAACTTTTTTAGCACAGATCTACTTCTCAGCTGGCATTTCTAATTAAAGTAGTGGTTTGATGAGAATCTTGGTTCAAAATCCTTAGGCCTGGTGCTTGTAGTGGGCTGGGGGTATGTTCGACAGATGAATCCTTCTCTGGGATGCTCTTAAGACCAGTCTACCTGCTTGAACCAGCTGCTGGGGAAAAAAGGTGGACTAAAATCTGCTGGCCTGGCAGTGTGCGTTCTTGTCTATGTCTGTAGAAATTCTGAATTTCTGTCCTATTTTAGCCTTTTCGTAAAGTGATGTAACATGGTGTGGGAATCCTCGCCCAAACTCACCTTTTTTAATGTTTTTGTGCATTCCCAAGCAGACTTTTACAACTTAGTAGTAGTGTACTCCAGGTGAAAGGCTCCCTGCACATCATCTCTTGTTACTCTGGGCAGTTTATACATCACAGAAGTGCAGGTGCTACCTCTGGAGTATTGGCAAACCTGCTCAAAAATATCCTGAGTGTGGAAGGAAAGAAGGTTACGTTCCGTAACTTGGAAGGCTGTTGCAAGCCTCTGGCTCATGCAATGGGGAGTCTGGAGTGTGTGCAGGAGGAAAGCTGGAAAGCAGTAGGAGTGCTTGAAGATGGTCTAATAAATAAGCAATGTCCTAAGGACAGGAAAATAGAGATACAGACATGAGCTGACCCTGTCCTTTAGTGCCTGGTTTTGCGAGATGGCTTCTGGTCAGCCAGATTCTGGAACAAACCACAGGCTGTTCACAGACCCAAATCAAACCAGTGTGAGGCCTTTTCCTCTGACATCTCACCTCTGAACCTCTGGCAGTGACATGCCAGGCACCTTCCTCGGGGCATGGCGTGACCCAGGTGCGATTATTCTGCACGGAATTGCCCTGCACTCCCCAGGGGCAGCTGCGGGGCTGGCTGCACTGCCTCTCGCGGAGCCGGCGGAGCTCGGCCCTTTCCAGGAGGTTGGTAATTACAGTGTTTGGAGACAAAAGGCTCCTGAGCCGGAGTGCTCAGCCGGCTCTCATCAATTGAAATTCAGGATTTCAACCCGCAGTAATCTGATACTCTTTGCCGCTGTGATTCCGAGCTGCTCCAGCGTGCACATCAGAGCCGTGCACACAAAAATCAGAGAGAAACCCGCTTTTCAAAAATCTTTCTTTGTTCAGAGCTTTTTATGTTTATCTTTTTTTCTGGTACACAATGACGATTCTAGTTAAAATAACATTGCATCATTTGGCTCAGGTTACTGGATAATTGGGGAGTCTTTAAAGCGGATTTTCAAGTTGAGAGTAATGGAGACAATTTATAGTAGAACAGATGGTTGGCCTTCATTTGCCTGTTGACAGGTAGCGTGTTGTCAGCACTTCAGGTTGTTATCATACAGAGAACAGCAGCTCAGAATCTTAATTGGGACCCAAAAGGATACATTGTACAGCTTTTTTCTGGGCATTTACAGGCACAGGAAGATGTACAAAAGAAAATTAGGGGGGAGGAAGGAAAGCTGATACATAAATATGATTGAAAGGTAAAAGTGTTGAGCTTGTTCATGATGATTTCAGTAGCCCAATCGTTTGATACAAAGAATATAAAAATTGAAAGCATCAAAGAACAGGTCAGATGAATAGCTTTTTCCATGTGTGAGCCACAGACGGGGTGTTTGTGTCCTCACACGAGAGCTTCCTGTTGCAGCAACAGCGAACAGTTTGTTACAGCAGGCAAAATAAATGGTGCAAGCGGCTATGCAGGGAGCCTGGAGGGAACTTAGGAAAATTGAAGGATTTCTGATTGAAATATCCAGGTTTGGATATTCACTGTATCAAACAGGAGGCAGCTGAAACCATATTCCCTAAGGCACTGCCGTCCTTGCTAGCAGTGTCACGGACTGGAGTTGTCCTACTGGGACAAATGCATAATAAAAGTGTGTGACATCCAGTAAAAAGTTGTACCTTTTTCTAAATGGCAGAACTTGTACAAAGTGTTGCAGATGGATCTCTAGCTTTTATTATTATATTTAATTATTTTATCTTATTTGAGATTTTAAACTCCTTCTGGAAGGTTGTGCTTTAGAAAAGTGAGTGTTCCAAAGGGTTTGAAATGCTTTGCTGTGTAGCTGATGGGAGCAAGAAAGCTGGAGACAAATTCCTCTCTCATGCATCGCTTAAATAGATGCCCCTGAAATTATATCCAAGAATTTTACCAAGCTTTGCTCATGAAAGTATTCTCTGCCTTGCATCCAGTTATGAACTCCTTTCATAACTCATCTTTATCATGGAGGAAACTCTTATAACACAACTTTGTTTTTAAGAGTAATAAGACATCAGAGGAAACACTATTCTGAACCAATTTGAGATTACAGAGAGCAGTACAAAAACACTGCCACAGAAATTTCAGGAACATATGGGACATGCATGAAAGCTGGATTAGAAACACAGTGTCCTCCAGCAAACTTCACTTTTTTTGTGGCAAGCCACAAGTGTGAGAAATTCACACCGCTGTACCTTGCTTTTTGGATAAATAGCTGATCTCTGCTTGCAGCACACTTTGCTTCCCTGGCTGGTCAAAATGACCAGAACCTTTTACATACTCATTGTGCAGGAAGGGTCTGACATTCCCTGTTTTACCCTTGCACAAGGTTGTTTTGACCAAATCATGATTAAAAGGAGACTTTTAAACTGGCTTCTGCAGACAAAATGTCAAGGGATTTGTTTCTGTCTGAGTCAGAGATGTGGAATTCTGTTCATTTCTGGAGCACTTCTGAATCCCTGCGGTCTTCCAGTGAGGTGTTACTGTGTTTACTGCTCCGTGCAAAATTCCATGGGTGCTAAATATTGGACGGAGAGCCATGGTATCCCATGCATGGTTTCAATGATGCACTCAGCTTTAGGCAAGGAGATGTACCATGAAATGAAGAGGCTTTCCCATGCTTACAGCCACGCTTTAGGGCTTTGCAAGAGTGGCGCCGACGCTGCCTTTCGATGCAGGTCGAGTGTGGTGCAGGTGCCAGGTACTCCAGCACCACATGACAGTGTCCTCGTGAGCACCGCAAAGATCACTTCTACAACCAAAGTAGAGTCGTTTGCTCTGCCTGCTCACGCAAAGCTTGGAGACTTTGCTGAACCTGAGCAAAAGCTGAAACTCAGGTGACACAAACACCTACTCCGCAGGAAGCAAATGAAGGCCTTCTGGTGATGTCTGTCAAACTGGGCACTGATGGATTTCAAAGATGCTGTTGGCTTTAGGGGCTTTATTGGCCTTCGTGCCACTACTGTTCTCATTGGTGTGTCTGATAACCCCTACATAGTCCTCCTTCCATCTGACAGAAAACTGGGCACCTTGTGACCTTTGACAAAAACTTGTCTAATCTTAGGTATGTTTAAAAACTGTATGCATGGTATGATGAGGCAAATGGTTGGAGAAGTGAGATATAATGGAAAAGAAAATAATTTCCTCCTTATGGCCCAGGATGAGATTAAGAATCCATGCTAATGCTAAGCCTCTACCGGCCCTGACTCTTTTTAAGTGTTTCTCTTCTGTTTGGTGTTGTCTCCTGTGGCTCAGCTCCAAAGGGGAGGACAGATGCTTGAGGACTGTCTTGTGGAGGCCGATGGAAGCGCAGAGGTGCTGAGATTTGACAAATATTCCCATTTAGTGAGGCAAACCTGTGCATATTCGTTTGCGGTTGACCCTCAGAGAAGGCCCAGAGCTCACAAGCAGGCAAGGGCACCCAGCACGAGGTTCACCGGTGCCCAGATTGTTTTGGAACAACATATGGGATCCACCTGGGATTTGTGGGGTTGGAGAGCCATGGACAATGCTTCCTATGCCCCAGGTTCTCCTCTTGTGCCCCAAGCAAGCCAGGCACATTCTGCTCCTGATTATTCCCAATTAATAATTAAAGAGTTTCATTTGTTTCTTTTCTTCTTTTTTTTTAAAGGATTTCTCTTTCCCTTCCATTTTCTTTCCTTACTGTACCATTTTCTTTTAATACTGAAAAGCATTTCTTCATTGTTTGGACTAATTTCCAAACAGATTAAAAACTGTTGTAGCAGTCAAGCTTCAGTTCCTTCGTTTATTAGATTCAGAAGACAGCAAATTCCTTAAAACACAGATATAAACAATTATGGTAATGCATTCCGATTTTATAATTAGTTTTCATCACATGAAACACATAAGTTTGGGCTTCAGATTTTTCTTATCATTCTCTTCTCCCAGCTGTGAGTTTGGAGTTCGCGTATTTCCATTCCTAGCGTTGTTCACAGTCCCTGGTGGGCTGTGTGGTCAGGGAGAGACTTGCTTACCTCTCAGAGACATGGAAATATGAGAGAAAAGGTCACAAAAGCTGAGATAGAAACATTTTGCTGTAAAACACATGTGCCATATCTAGCCATTGTTTTCATTAAGAAAAAATGAAAAGGAAATTGCGTGAGCTTTAGCTGCATTCGGAGCATTTCCATTGCTGTTTCACGGGGAGATTGGAGTAGGAATGAGATAACTCGCACACAGCCAGAGTCCAGGGAAAATAACTCACAAAAGATGCTAAAACCTGGAAGAGGAGAAAGTTGCTCTTTTCACACCGAGTGCTAGAGGGGAAGCTTCTGCGTACAGATATAAACACGAAACTCTCACCTCCTTCATGATGAGCCTGACCTTGCCCTTCTGGAGTCTGTGAGAGATTTCCCAGGGACTTTTTTGGGCGCAGAGTCCAGCTGTTGGAGATTTGATGAGAGCTGCATTTGGACCCTTGCTGTTATTACATACAACGGGAGCTTCTTAATTTCTCTTTTAATTACTTTTGTCTTGCATGTCCAGAAGGATAGGAAATGAGTTTTATTAATATATTGAGAATGTAATGATCATTAGAGAATAAAGAAAGGATTATAGTCGTTGTCTGGTGCAGTCCTCCCACATGGAACCCCAAAACCTAATTGTAGCCATTGAGGGCTTGAGCAGTGCCCTGCTTAATGATAATTTGTGTGACTGCTTCGGAAAGGAAGTGGCTGTTAGGGCAGAAAACAAGCACTAATGAACAATAGGAGAGACAAAATTAACAGGAATACAGGAAGAAGCCCCAGATGTGATCGCAGGCTCCATTAAGAGAGGTATTTCTAGTAGAAAGAGGGAAATATTAATGCTATTGTACAACACACTGATGAGTTTTGAACAATCTCATCTGTGTAATTCTCATCACTTACCTTCAAGGAAAACTAATTCAAGCTGAAACAGGTGCCAGAAAGGACAGCAGGGTGACCAAGGGAACAGGAGAGCGTGCCTAATAAGTGGAGATGTATCTATTCTGTGTAATGAAGTACAGCAAAGAAAGCCTTGAGCTAGCACCTGCCCAAGCTAATACATCCAGATGGGGCACTTAAATGTGGAAATAGCAGCATCCATGTAGCCCTGAACCTCTGCTGAAGTACCCTGCAATGCAGCAGTGCTTATTTGCTCAGGTGAAATGCTCTGCTGAGGCACATTTACAGCTTCCTAGAACTGGGGTTGGCTTATGGGGTGGCCTGTTGCACAGCGCTTCTCCTTGGGTTGTAACATGTTAAAGAGCTTGCAGAACCAACTCAAGTAAATATTATTTCTCTCTTGCAGTGTATATATACTGAATGGCACACAAATAAGCAATGGCAAAGGGCTGGAGGTAAAAAAATAAGAGAGAGAAGCAGCTAGTTAAATCTAGGTCAAGAAAAAATGTATTTAAAGTGATCATGAAAATAGATGGAACTGTACTGGCAGAGGAGCAAAGCTTTGCAGTGTTCTTTTTAGTCCTACAACTGACCTTGATTCATTCGAGATGGATCAGAGTGAAAATATGGAATATGATAGCTCCTCAGCTGTGGCAGTAGATAGTCTTGCACAAAAGGCAGCTCGTATAACTTTGAGAAGATCTAGAGCTCAGCTTAAAGGCCCACGTATGTGTGTGTAGGGCACGGCTTACAAGGTGAGTCACTGTGGTACTGATGTGCATGGAGCAGCTGGTCCTGGAGTGCAAGACCCATCTCAGATCAGCATGGGGGTTTGCTGAATATATGCTGTGTATTTTTAAACACTCTGCCAAAGTCAGTATATCCCCATTTGTTTATTCCACTCTTCAAGGCAATTTATACAGACTAGAAGAGACAGAGACAGTGGAGGTTAAATATTCAGGGTGGGGATTTAGCTGTATGAATCCTATTAAGGTTAATGGAAGTTGCACCACTAAGTCCCTTTGCGTCAGTCAGAGTATAGTCTGTCACCCTTGTGCTGTGTGCCTTGACAAGAGTTTAGTCATAAACAGAAGTAGCACCAGCAATAAAAAACATATGATGAACTAAATTAAACGATTACTTTAAAGACAGCAAGTTCTGTTGTAGTTGCTACTGTGGTCAGTCTCTGCAATATACCAAGAGTTAAAGAAAAGATTAAGATTTTTTAGGAAGTAAAGACCCTCTCAGATGCTTTTATAAGCCCAAGGATGCATCAGGTTTGCGTATTACCCCTATAAAGATGTCATCAAAATCTCATCATACTCCAAATATCTCCTGAGAAAGTTGGTCCGTCATATCTGGGCAGAGTTAGTGTGCTGAGGTGGCAAAAACTGGGCTTCAGTCGAAGGACAATCAAAGTGTGGCTTTAAAGTCAGTCAATGAGAGGCTGTTTCTGTAAGATCATAACACGAGTAGCATTATGTGCTATGTACATATATATACACATATACATATATATATAGCATGTATGAATGTATACACACACTTCTTTCTGGCATACCAAAATAAAAAACAGGATGACATGCAAAACCTGCTCTTCATGTAATAAATTCGATATCTCTGGGATGTAGTGAAATTGCAGATATTCTTGATTGGGCAGATTTGAATCTTCCAGCAGCAGAGCACCAGTAATTCACCTTTTCCCGGCACCATTTTACCTGTGAGAAGAGAAGGGTTAAAGAGCCTTTCTACCTCCAGGAGAAAACAGTAGATTATCAGCCTTATTCTCCTCGGAAAGCAGCCAGGGTACAGGTCAGCTGAACCTTTCTGTGAGTCAGGACTCATTTTCTCTAATGTAATCATATGTTTGGTGATAGATTCAAAGAAAATTGCCCAGTACTTGCAGGGTTAAATCACTAATAACGATGTTAGTAGTGATCTGGCTGGTGAAGTATAATCCCCCTGAGATCGCTTTCTCCACGAAACGCAGCAGTTTGCTGCGGTGCTGTTGGAGATGAAAGCATTTTACCCTGCCTCTATGTGCATTACGTGATCGCCTTCGTGTCTAACCCTTTTTTTGGCACTTAAAGTTCATACGGATTATCAGTGATGTGATCAGAGGGTGACATTCACTGTTTCCTGGCCATCCTTTGTCTTTATTTGTCTTCATTACCAGTTTTGGATAACCTTGGAGAAACAACTTACAGCACCTATCAGCCCAGTGACATATTTGCAAGCAGGCCAGGGTGAGAGCAGAAGAATCTGCTCCTCGGCAAGTCCCTGCTCCTCTTGAGCGATGCACCTGCATAGACTCTGCTCTCCAGGATGATTTGGTGTAGCAAAAAGGTGCGAAACGGGGAAATCCAGACCCAGGTAATTCAACTCACGTTTAAGAGGAGGTTTTGCTTGTTGATTAGGTAATCCTTCTCTAGGAAACGCACGGCACCAACTGCTTTTCATGCTAGATTAGTGCTCCTGTGGTCAATTTGCTTTTGCTAATGTCAGGGCCCCACGGAGCAGGTTCATCTGTCGCATAGCAACTGCTTCGGCAGCAGTGGAGGTAGCCATGCATAAAAGATTACACATGATGGCAGGGCACAAGTGTGAAGATTTTCAAAATTAGATACAATCTCAGCATGAATATGAACTGCAGAATTGACATGGAAGGCTTTTTTTCAAGTCATCAAGTTTCCATATTTATCAGGAAAAAAAAAAGTGGCTTAACTGCAGTGCATGTAAAACCGAGGAAATGCAGAGGGCAGTAATTTAGAAAAAGCAGCAAGCAAGCCAGTGTCTGTGTACAAATAAACGTAAACAGAAGAAAACCCACACATTTTCTGCCAACTGTGAGGCCACCTTTAGTTTTGTGCTGTACAAATGGGATGGTTTGCAGGTGATTCCGACCATTTCCAAAGGTTACGCTCTAAAATGTCCCACGATCACTAGTAAGTGATAACTTGCCTGACTTCCCTTGCAGTGGACTTTGAGCAGCCTTCGACTCTCGCTACCACCCGCTGCTCCGCTGGAGCTGGGACTCTGCGCTCCTTGCTGCCTTGACCATGGCAGGAGTGACATTCCCAGCTTTTACTATGTGTTTTAAGGCTGGCTTCTGCTTTGGCCATACAGTCAAGCTTTCTTGGACTTTTCTTTTCAAAATACATACCATCTTTTCACTTAAAAGATGGAAAGAGGCAGAGCTAGATAGATCGATTGGGTATTTTAAAAGCAGAAGGTCAGGGACTGTGTTTTGTTGCTAAAAGCAGGTTTTTTTTCCCTCAATCTCTAAAGTAGAGCAAAAGTGAGAATTGGATGATCTTTGTATTTGAAGTACTCAGCTGCTTTGACCGGCTACTTTTGCAGGGAGGGCTTGTTTCTGTTTTGTGCTCTTTTCCCCCTTATAGGGAGGACAAATCCTGGGCTCACTCTGCAGAGAGCTGTGCCTCATCCTGTAGGCAAGACCAGCAGACCTGCCTGAAAGAGGAGGCTGGGAGGTAAATTAGGCTAATGAGGGCACTCAGGTAGGCAATGTGCATTATTTGGTATCCCACATTGATTTCAAAGTGAACACACATACAGTCCCAAGTATTTGGAAGCCTTAGATATCTGTAGGAAATCCAAGGGAAAGCTGCTCATCCTGTCTCCTCGGTGCTTCTGTTTAACTGATAGCAATTAGCTCACTTTTGCTAGTGAGGAGTGTAGGAACCATTTCACTCTCTCGATAAATTTCATCTAGGCAAGAAATTATATTATGACAGTTGCTATCCGTGATGCTAAAATGCTTTTATTAGGACAATTACAGCTCTTTTTACTCTAGGCTGAAAGAGAAAGCGAAGAGATAGCTTTGCTAGAAAGAAAGCAGTTTGTTAGGAATGGCCTTTTGCTGCAACGAGATCAGGGTCTTCTGGATTAATCTTCGGATTATAAAGATTTTCCAAGGATAAGACAGCTAAGTCATCTTCCGTCTCTAAGGAAGACAGCACTATAGCTGCTTTGGTTAATCTAAGACAACAGCTTTTCCCTTGGAGGGTGTCAGTAATCCAAAAGATTGGTGGATAAAATAATTGAAGTTCTCAGGGGTTAAGTTTAGAGACTGGAGCCATTTTTGCAAGAGCAGCAGCTTATTAAAGTGACAAAGCCGCACTTCAGTCCCCACCGGCCCTCCCCCAGCTGCCATCCCCGTGTCATTTCCCCTGCACACGTTTGGGGCACTCTGAGGGGAAGACAAGGCAATAGGAAAAAAAATGTCAGGCATTGTAACCGCGAGTATTCCCCCTTGCCGTGTGTGAGCCTGGTGATACTGTGCAATTCAGCTGCACTTAGCAGCTCAGGATACCACGGCACACTGTAGACTGTCATGGTGAGGGTCGTCCTATTTATGCAACGGGAACCTTTTTCTTCTATAGCTGTTAGTAAGCGGAAAACTGAGGCACACACTGCTTAGCTGACGTATTCCCATCTCTGCTGCTGTATGTTAGCAGCATAGGATGGAGGAAAAACCTAGAAGCACCTATTCCCTTTTATACCTTTACCAGCCACAACATGTTCTCTTGGGCTTAGCATGCGACCTCCAACAGTTACCATCATGTCACAGGCAAAGGCAATATGATAGAGACAAATAGAAAGATGAAGAGAGAAAGCATACTTTACCAAACCCTTCACACTTTTCGAAAAAAGGCATGGTGCAACTGGGCTGAGGAATATAAAACTATGGTTAAATCAAGGCTTTATTCATGTTTGGTCTCTTTTGAAAGAGAGAAGCTCTCCCAGGGGCCATCCAAGGAGTCTTGGTCAGCTAGCAGTACCACTGAAAACAAAGTTATAAAGTTAATGCTTTTGAATTTGCAAGTGTTCATTTTCATTGTGCTTCCTTTGTACTTGCATTGCACGGAAGGACAAACATATCCACAAAGAAATGAGGAGGGATGATAAGCTGCTTTTTTGTCTTTTATCATAACATTCCTATTTCAGCTTTGGAAAATGTAAATAGTCCCAATAACTGCTGTCTGTCTTCACATTCAATGTATATGTCCACCCAGTAAAAATAAGACTATTTTGTATTACCGTACAAAAAAACAAAAGATTAGGTTTGGCATAGGGTCTAGTATTAATTTTCTTCAAGTATAGATTGCATTTGGGGCCATTTCTGTACATCTGTGATTTTCTGCTTCAGCAAAACTGTATTCAGCTTCTAAAGTCTTCAGCTGAAATCTGGTAGGCTCTGATGGAATTAATTTTGATGTTATCATCTTTATCTGTTCTTAAATATTTACTAGTACACCATGATCTCTTTTCTGTGAAATAGTGCTTTCTAGATGCATTTTTAAACTCATTTCTACATTCTCTAAATGTCTGACATTCTCTAAATGTAAGAGCAATAAATGATGCTATATCTTTTTCTTACAAATATTTCAGATCTAATGATATGATCACTGAATTCTAATTGTGCAGCAAGTTGTGTTTTACTGATCAGCCTCAGGTTCATTCTTTTTAAAAAAAAAAGTAAGTCAAGGGCAGAATTATGATCTTGTTGATTTTTTTGTCACACAAATGATACAAAAAACAGTACGTTCTGAAGGAGAATGAGTTCATCAGGAAGTGCTTTATTCACTATTAAAATTACTTCAGCATTAATTGAAAAAAAGTGGAAAACATTATCATTCTGTCTGATAGTTTTTTATTATTATCTGCTTATGCATTGGCATATTCTCTTGTTCTGTTCTGCGCATTAATTCTATAAATCTTCCTTTCTCATTCGCCTGTCCCTCGTCCTCTTCCTTTTCCTTTTTTCCCCACATCTTGCTAAAATCACTGCTGTGGAATCCATCCCTGTTCTGCAGCTTTCTGTTCCCTTACTGAATTTACTCAAATTATATTATTTTGGAAAAATAATATTATTCATTTTAGGCTTCTCAGTGCTAAGAAAAATATAATTCAAACAGTCTTGTGCTGTATAAAAAATGTATCTCTACAGAGAAAAACAGGCTCCACTTTATTTTTTTATTGATAATAACATTTTCTTGCTTGAAGGAACAATCAGCCTTTCCATTTTCCTCTCGCTTTGTTTTCCTCATTATACCTTTTCAGATTAATAGTATTTTGCTATCACCTGCTTTCACCTGAGATTTGAGTTGTCCATTCCACTGTATATCCTGTCCTACAATTAGCATTTGCTAATTAAAAACATCATATTTCACTGTTAATAGCCACTCTATCCTCTTCCTTTCTTTGTTCAGGTACTGTTTATTTTTCTTAGTCTGCGTTGTTTAAGTGCTATGCCAGGACTGTCTCAATGCAGATTCGCAGCTTTCATCCATCAGTGACAAAATGAACTGTTAGTTCATCAAAAAATTTTGCTTAACTCGAGATTCCCGAATGACTGTAAGTGAGCTTGAACTCTTTACCTTTCCTCATCATCTCTCGCACTTTACCGTGGAGACTGAAATCCCCGCTTCAGTATCATCTACCTTTTTGAAAATCTGGCCCCAGTTTGTGTTTTTCCTGAATCCCTGTGACCTCTTGCATCATTTTCACACTGAGGAGCGCTGTGCTAAAGGTGGTGCTGGGAGTCATGCCTGGGTAGGAGCCAGGCTGCCAGCAGAGACTGTGGCAGGAGAAGGTACCTCCAGAGAACAATTCCTTTCACCCATCTGAGGCACTGACCCTCTGATGGGCATGAACCGTGTTTGGGCAGTGTCTTTCCTCTCTTCAGTGACCGCGGTGGGAGCTGAAGTGACTGTGTTGTTGTTGGTGCTTTCCCTCCACATAGTCAGAGCTAGGTGGGATGATGCTCAGATCCAGAGCATGCAGAGAAGATGCTGAACAAGGCAGCTTGGCCATGAGCCCCACCGACCTGGTGTGAGCTGCTTTGTTTAGGACCCGGGCATTCATCCATTCACTATGTAGATATGAAGCAAAGAGCTCTGCTTCTCAGAGCTCACTGTGTTGAGCAGAGAGGCTGCTCTGCCCAGGAGAGTTTTACTGCTGGGGGAATTTGCTGATGCTGCTGCTGGCGAATGAGCCTTCCACTCCCACCAGTTACAGCAGGTCATTCCAAGGCTCTGCACGCCGGCAGGATGGAGCACACACAGCTCTGCCACTGCCCACCACGGCCAGCTCCTGCAGCTCTCTTGTGTACCACCGTGACCCGGGAGAACCGTGTGTTTGATCCTGCATCTCTTACTTCTGGTCTGTCAGGAAACTTCAAATTGATCTTCAAGCTTAATTGTATAATAACCCATAGGTAGTTTAAATATTTCAGTCAGTTCACCTCCTAATCACCTTTCCTTGAGGCTAAATAATTCCCATTTCATCATTCTCTCAGCTACTGTGTTAGCCTTCTCCAGTACATTAATCATTCTGGTTGCCCTCTCCTGTACTTTCTCCATTCTAGCTACATCTGTCTTCCACTCTCACGGCTGAAATTGGACATTATATTCCAAATTTGGTCTAACCACCACAGGGCCTTATAAAGTAAAAATGTAATTTGATTGGCTTTGTTACAGATATACCTCCTTCTTAGCACATACTAGCCTCTTACTAATTTCCTTCCCTGATGCTGCCAGTTGAAGTGTGAGGGCACAACTCAGAGCTGTCAATATACCTGGGCCTTTTTCCTCTCCCATGTTAACTGCTTCATTACCAACTCATCAACTTTTCAAGCATCTTTTTCTTCCGAACAGAATTGTTTACAATGCGTCTGCTGGTGTTTTGCAGACAGGAGAGGACGACTTTGCAATATAGACTGATGGTATGGGCATTAGTTGGAAAAATATTTCTCAGAGACCTGGATGATTTCACTAGCCTTGTCTTTTTTGATTTACTTTTTATGCCCTTCACCACTTTTGCAGCCTTCATTTTTCCATCATTTATTTCCCCAAACTGTTCTATAAACAGCTATATCCTTCAGTGCTTCAGTGATCAGCCCTATTTTAGTATCATTTGTATTATTTAGTAAATAGGGATGAGTCGTAAAAGGGACAGTCTGAGGATAACACAGTAGTGATATAGGGAATGTTAAAAATCTTGATGAAATCACTGCTTTGATTTTCTCAAAGAAACAAGCTCATCTTTTTCCTAAAAAACAAAGCAAAAAACCTCGCCCGAACGAACAAACCCAAACCACCAGTCCATGACTAATCTAAAAGGAAATTCTGTTCAGG
This sequence comes from Crypturellus tataupa, assembly GCA_034781795.1. Classification (NCBI taxonomy): domain Eukaryota; kingdom Metazoa; phylum Chordata; class Aves; order Tinamiformes; family Tinamidae; genus Crypturellus; species Crypturellus tataupa. The sequence continues at coordinate 3,377,978 of JAWLRI010000763.1, forward strand.
AATCTAAAAATCTTCTCAAATATTTTATCATATCATCTCCTAGGATTTCATGGGACTTTGTATTTAGACAGACTTACAATTATGAAGCTTATCATAAATCAAAAGAGAGCCTCCTTTGGATCAGTATCTTGTGCATTTTTATTAAGACAGGAAAAATAACAGAATCAAATACTATGCTAGACAAATATAAGGAAAGCTGGGTATAGCATAAAATTTTCTTCTAAATTTCATATTATTTTAGTGACAGATGGTTCCAGTAGTTAGGATATCAAGTTGGGACTTAGGAAAATTGAGTTCAATTCCTTGCTCCACTACCCTCTCCTCATTCAGCCTTCGGCAAGTCACTTAATTTATCTTTGCCTTGGTTTCTCATCGGTCAATCAATTGCTATGGAAATGCTGAATACACTGGATCCTATGGGTCACGGACACCATATAACAAAATAAAGGTCTCAGATGACACGCATATCTTAATCCCATTTCAACAGAAGGAAAGGCAATGTCTTTATGAACCAACTAGCCTTAGAGAAAAGTCTGATGATTTAGTCTTTGGTCCTGGCTGGTATGTGGTTGGATTTAGTATGCTGAGGGGAAGGACGGAGGTGATTTTTGGAGCAACCACACATCATTAAACTAGTTTGCCTTCAGCAGTTAGAAGTAAGCAAAATGTTGTGTCCAGATTTTGCAGGTGACCTTTCAAACAAGTGCAGCCAAAGTGGTGCAAAGAGAATTGCCAAGGACTAAAAATGTGGGCTGGGATTCCCACATATATAGCTATGTTATAACTAGAACCATCTATGTTGAAAAAAAATTCACCTCTATCCCCTGAGAACACAACTACTACTAAGATTTTCAGAGAAAAGACAGAGACCTTCCATCTTGAAATATTCCAAGTTGTTTGAATAATTTGTTTACTTACATTTGCAAGAAATTTGAGAGCTTCATGAAAATGACCATCCTAGAACATGTAAAACTGTGCTTTTTGTCTAATATCCTCTCCCATTCCACTCTACTCTTCAGACATGTTCTTTTCATTTCAATAAAGGTATTTTAATCTGGTGTCAGTGAGACCTGTATTTAATGCATGATATTTAATACTTATTTCACCAGCTCATGCAGTCATGCTCAGTTTAGAAAATAACTAGCAATTCCTGAAATTCTCTCTCCCTAAAATATTAGACAATCTTTTAATGGATGTAAATGCAAAAAAAAAAAGATGGGAACTCACTGCATCTCAGGATAAGTAATACCCATTTACCCTAGATGGGACCTTGGCTCCAGTGCTGACATATGATGGTATTTATTTTTTGCCCATTAGACAATCAGAGGTAGGTTTTTCAGAGGGAAATTATGGTGGCATAATCCATTTAGCTAGGATTTAAGGATTAAAAAAAGGGTAAGAGAATAACTCAAATGCCCATGATATAAATAAGATTAGATAATGAATCATTTCCTAATGCATTGAGAAAATAAGATTAGATTGTTCTTGGACATGTGAACAGTTTTTCACCAGATCTCTGAAAATAGTCCTTTTTTTGTTCTTATCCCTAATGTAGTATGACCTTAGAGATAATAATTTGGACATCAAGTGTGAATACTGCAGATCTGTGTGGCTGCAGGATGTAAGATGGCGAAGGACTTGTGGTCCACAATTTACCTCAATTTCTTCCATTCAATTTTTATCATTAAAGCTAGTTTATGTAGATTAGGAGCAAGCTGAGACCACAGACAATACTGGAGTTCGGGCACTGGCTTCAGTGCAGCTCAAATTTACTCCTAATTTCATGTAGAAGATTTCCTGTAGCGCCTGACCACCGCATAAAGAGCTCAACTTGAACTATTTGTTATGCAATAATAAATAATAGTCCTGGAAAACAGCAGTGATGCTCATCGTCAGCTAAACCAGAAGAGCAAAAGCAGAAATGCTTTATTCAGCGAGCCTCCATCTTTTATCCTTTCCCAGGTTTCAGCTGTCATTAAACTTTTTTTTTTTACCAAAGTAGTTTTAAATTACCACATTAATTTCAAAATCAAGCTAAGTTCCTTAGTAAGTGAACCATTTTCATCAGGATCTGAAAGAATTCATTATAAAGTTGATTCAGTAAGAGCTCTCAACTTACTACATCAAAAGAACAGCACAATTTTCACAACGCAATGTGATTATAGGGTGGATGTTCAAAATATTTATCGAGTTGCATTTTGGGATTCATGTAAAACATTATAAAGGTATTTTTGAAAAATTTTATAGTAATTTTTCTTGCCAAATATACATATGGGACATATATGCCATAGGAGAGATATACGCAGCTGTTGTAAATCAGTATAGCTCTATTGACCCCCTCCAAGCTACTCTAATTTGTAGAGATTTGACCTATTAAAAATCTTTATTTCTGCTTCTGCATGTTTTTATCCTAGTCAATCTTCAGTGATGGGAAAGGTTGAGATGAAGGAGTAGATCAATGTGAGACCAATTGTTAAATTTCACAATTATTCCTGCACCACGGTGTTCATTGCTAGAAATAATGCTGCTCTACTGCATGGTTTATATAACACATAACCCAGTGGGGCCTGTCTATGAGATGAACTCTTATCTACTCCCATAACACAAATAAAATACTTGTTTTTCCCACCTGGTAGTGGTGAGGAGTAAAGGTGAAAAAATAACTGCCCAGAGAAGATGGAAAATCGAAAGAGCTTGGACAATTCTTTGCCCAAATCCCTGAAGGTTGTCATGATGTCTCTGCATCAACCATTCCTTGTTGATTACTGTGTATTTGTAAGGAAGTTTTGGATGTAGTTCTGATGAACTGTATTTGGCAAAAATGAAATGTGCCTTCTACTGCATAAAAAGGGGAAAAAATCTAGTATAATCTTGGTGGGTAAATGAACTAAAGCAATTTCCTTACTGCTTTCTACTGCTTTATTCATCAAGACTCTTGCTTATTTTTTCCTGGAAGTTAGAAAACTGTGCTCAGATCTAGTGAGCAATTTTCTGGAAGAAAACATCTTATATCTGACATGGCAAAATGCCTTCACCAACATTACAGAATCACTGTCCAGCCTGTCTTGTCCATTTTCTAATAGATCTTTGCTACTGTTGGAAAGCAAGGGAGAGATACCGGGTCCCAGAGACAGACTAGAGGCTCAGGGCTTGACATACCTCTTCAGACTTCTTTTTCCTTCCCAATGCAGGTAGGAACTATTGCTTGTTCCAGGCTTTATTAGCAACATGTTCCATATGAATCATTTCTTTGCCTCTGAAAAACATGGCTGGAGGGAAGGATGTCAGGGGAAATTTGAGGAGTTTTTTATTCCTACAGACTTTGTGGTCCTGGACGTTTTCATGGAAAGAGATGTTTGTGTCCAGCAACTCCAGAAACAAGTCAATATCTAAAAAAACAGTAAAACAAAAGAACAGGGAGTACAATTCACAAATACTTTGCCCCTGTAAGGATTGCAGAGAGCAACAGAAATGCTGGTGTGAAGCAGTGGGTCACAACAGCACCCACATCCTGGACCCAAGAGCCACGAAGACAAAAGACCAGAGAACATGGAGCAGTGGATGATAAATGAAGGGCCAGATTTGCAAAGGGAAGCCAGGTCTAAAGCTGTGAATACCTTGCTAAAAGAGGTGGTAAAACAAGAGTTAGTGAACCACAGAAATTTTATGTCTTCTTGTGGATAATCATTGCTCATCTTCTCTGGGGCATCATCAGATGCAGGCAAAGGGAAGGCTGGGAAGTCAGGTGCCCATGGAGAGGTAGATGTTACTTCATCCAGCTGGCCTCTGGATCACCAGCATAACTAAGAATGTATTTTATCTTCAATAAAAAAGAAATTTCCTAACTCTGGTAATGCTGTAGAAGAAGAATTCCTAAGAAGTTGCATCTAATTCTCCCTGACATCAGTGGTGTACAGGAGTCCGGATGTTGAAATCTATTTCAGTGCTGTAATAATGCACTTCTCATAGAGTATCTCTGTGCAAGCAATGTGTCACTGTGTTAATATCTGGTCGACGAGGACCCTTCTGAGAATTTGTTTAACAATTTAGGAGCCTTTGGGTGCATCTCATGTCATTTGAGTGCATTGCATATCCTGGCGGTGAGATATAAAAACTTTTAACTGTGAAAGCAGCCTGTGTTAGTTTTCTTCGGTAAAGAAAGAAAACCTGCTAAGGCTGCCGTGAGCCAAGGTGTCAGAGCCTGGATTAAAGGAGTTTAAAGAAACAACTTTTGAGCTACTCAGGCAATAGAGGCGACTTGTTCTGTCACAGCCCTTTCCCTGGAGAAGTCACGTTGTGCAGCAGGTACATAGCTAGTGTTACCATATATTTTTGTGGTTATCCAGAGCTAAGTTAGTATGCCCAATTTAGGGATTCATCAAACTGAGCTTGTACCTTCCATAAAGGTTAACTTTGACTTGTACAAAATGAATTAAAGATGAACAGTCTTCAGTATTATGCTCTTCAGGATTTTACAGTGAATGAGCTACATGTCATTGATTATTTACGGAGCACTCCACACCATAGTAGTTCCAAAGTAATATCAAGATATATGTATCCTGAAGCTTGTTGGAATGGAAAAAGTGTTACCAGTGATATTTTGTAAAATAAGTACAGTATAAAGGTCATTGTGAGGAGGTGTAAAATTACAGGATATCTTGGCCATGAAATTCAGTTGAAATAAGTTCAGAAATTATTAATCTGTCCTTAGAGTGAAATGATGCATTGGCAAATCTGCAGTGAACTGAATTTCACTTAGGTTTTTGTTTTAAGTGGAAAACTGAAGGGAAGAGAAACCCCAGCTGCACAAAGATTTTCGATTTCACCATGTTCCCACAGTAGAACTGCAGTTTTGACAGGGCTTCAGCTTCAACTGGCAGCACGTCCCACAAGAGATTTTTTCCTCTCCTTTCTTATACAAAGACAGTGTTTAGTATTGTATCTCTGTGTGTTTGCCTGGAGCAATCTGAGGCGCTATGGCTTTTCTAATGGCAATTCACATTTGATTTTCATATAACGGCTGTTCAAGGTTTCCAGTAGTGTTTTAGTTTTAATTTGACAGAAATTAATAAGTATAAGAAGAAAGATATACATCAGCACTGTACAGAGGTATTGTCACACTTCCTAATTTGTTAGACAATAAGAATAATCTACCACTTCCAATTTAGACTCAGTAAAATAAACACATGTATATTAATGATTTTAAAATATTTCTGTTCAGTCGAGCATGTCTCCTTTATGCAGAATAGCATCAGATCAATAATTAGTTGCCATGCATTTTAATAGCAAGAGTTTTTGCTTAAGATTGTTTTTCATAATTTTGCATTTATGTTTGACAAGTTCAGGAACTTGTCTTATTTGAAAGAGAAAATATTAATGCAGAAATTATTTCTCATTGTATTATTGCTTGCCAAATCTAATATGTAAATACCCAGTAGAACTCATGCTTATGTTAATGGGAAGAGGATCATAGAAATCTTGTAGACAGAGTCTATTTGTCCCACTTTGTTCCACACATTAGTATTCTCTATGGAACTTAATTATTCAGTGTTTTAATTTTAAATTAAAAATAAATACTGTACATGAATGATAATTTGAATAAAATGATAGGAAAACATTGTCACAATGAAATACAAGATAAGTTCTCTTGCGATGTTTTTGTGGTCAAAAAGAATATAATGAAAAAATGCTCCTTATATATCCTAAATTTATCACCCTCCCAACATTACACATCTGAAGAATGCATATTAGTGATTGGTTATAATATGGGAAAGATAGGCAGCTGAAATTGTTGTATAGCCCCAAAATATACTGAGCTTAGTTTTTAATACTGGCTTTATTACTTTTGTACACATTTTGTAGAGTGATAAGATTGTCACATTTAGTTACAAAATTTAAATATGCATTTTTTTTTTTTTTTTTTTGGTCCTGGTAGCTTCTTTCACAACAATTTAATGAACATGGGCTTATAGCTGGCAGTTTTGCCAAGAAGACTGCTCTGACTGTAGCTGGGGGCCTTGTGGTGAGCTGCTTTATCTCTCCAAAATGAGAAGAGCCTGAGTGGCTCCTTCAGCTTGTTACCAGGGTGGAAAAGCAGCTGGAGCACAGGAATACGGAGTCAAACACATCTGGTTTCCAAGGCACTTTTGTCTCTCTGGCCCGATCTCCAGAGGAAACTGGTGCTGATCACTGCTATGAGATGCTTACACCACTACAATTCTCCTGATGAGCCTACAAATGCAGTTAGCAAACGATCTCTGTCACTCATTTTCTATACCTAGACCATAGGACAAGTAGTGCCTTTTCTACCCTCTATCAAGGGACTGTTCTGAACACAGGAGTTTGTGAAGTTACAGCTTGTATATCGTACTGATAGGAAGCTCTATTTGGGTCACCGTTTGCTTAGAAAATGTATTTTTTAAAAGGTTTGTAAATTACTTAATATAAAAGTATGGTATAGGCAAGAATGTAGGTGATTGTAGACCAGGAGTTCAAGTAAACTGAGATATTTTTATTGTCTTGCTATTAGACATGAAAGCAGGAGAATCTTGCCATAGAATAAACTATCTTTAAATGAGGAGCCACCACTGCTCCCTCCACCAAGGCATTTTGCTTCCCTGGGTTTCCCCTGGTTTAGCTCTGCTGCAGACTAGTCTAGGTTGAACTTCGGTTCTTTCCGGCTCCTTCCTCTTAACACATTTCAATTTAACCACATTTTAAAACTCACCAGCTTGTTAGCAACTTTTCTGCTCATTGGATTTACTCGGGGATTTTGGAAAAGACCCTCAGCTATAGTAATACCTAAACCACATAAAATTACACATTGTTAGTGATAACATAGTTCAAGTGAAAGTCTGATGGTTGCATTGTTAATTCACAATAAAAACACGCAGGAAGTCCAATCCCCTGGTGCTACTGGTTCTCAAATCATACAATCCAGTGCATTTATATTAAGCTCCATCTTATAAGCAATTGAATTTTATTTCTCAGCTACTGTTATTGAAGGGCTGTTCTAGAACTTCTCTACTCTGGTGATTTGAAACCTGTTTTCTAGTCTAAATTTATCTCACTCAAGTTTTTTGTTTTATTGCCAGTGTTGACCTTTCTTCTCTCTGTGGTGTTTCTCAGGGTCCCCTGTTCATAGACGACAGTGATTTCCCTTCTGTGTCTTTCTCCCCTCTGATTTTCTTAGTCATCTTTCTTTGCCCCTGCTTGAGTTTTTCTTTCTCAAATCCGAGGAGCAGAATTATTCAGACTTCCTTGGTTCCGTCTTGTTCCTTGGTGGTAGTTCTTTGCATCCCTATTTGGAAATACCTTCCTGGACCCATCCTGGAGCCACATTTGTCTTTTTGACAAGTGCATTACACTGCTGCCTCCCAGCACTCTCAGGCATGGGGGAGCATGGACGGGTAAACTCAGCAGCTATTCTGAGCAACCTGAACAGATGCTGCCTACATGGGAAGGCTTCTGCGTGTGAATATTTTCTTTGTAATAAATCAACTCTTCACTCTTCATTTTGCAAAGTATCTGCCAATTCTGATTGTTACGTATTAATAGTTTGTAAGCTATCATTTAATAATGAGGGTCTGGGAATTTTAAATAAAAGTTAAGAATCAAAACCAAAAAAAAAGAAATAATAAAAAAGTTATTGCTAAAAGTTGCATTATCCAAGCACTATTCTGTAGTTGAACAAATATTATTCATATATGCAGCATTGCAGTGAATAAAGCTTCAGCTTTCTGTGCCAATGAACAAGAGAAACAAGTTTAGTTGAAATGTTGAAAAGGCAATACTGTATTATTTTATGCCATCTTGTTAATGGAAACAAGATATTTCTCAGTTTGGGATAGCCACATTTCTTCATCTAGTGAACACTTCAGTAAAGAAGGGGATAAAAATAAGTCACTTATATTACTAACATATTCCTGTTAACTGGGGCGGCAAATCAATACCACAGGACCAGGGAGACAGGACATTAATAATCTTTTCTAGACATTAAGACAAGAATAGATTTTTCATTGGTACCAAAGCAGGGATATAACTGTGTACTACTTGCAAGATACCTAAAATTAAGTTTGGAGTTGTGTTTGGTATGTTAATCAATTCCTACTGCACAGGAAAACTACAGTGTGAATTACCAAGCAGGACAGCATTTGGGTGAAAGCTTTTAACTGAGTTATTGACATAAGTCATGTTTAGGTGAGCTGACCAGCTACATGAGGCTAGAATAGTACAGGATTCAGCTCTGACCGGGCAGCTGTATCTTGATCATTCAGCCTGTAAATCTTGATTGCTGTATGTGAAAACAGAGGATAATGCCCATAAGGTATTACCAGTTATAATTAGGTCTCATCTACATGTAAGAAATTGAATCACACAGGTATTCAAATATACTAGATGAATATGAAAATGTTACAGCAAAATAGTTTAGTTATAGCAATGTGACTTTATTCCAGGATCGGTACTCACGTAGGATCTACAGGGGGAGGTAATTCTGAGTATCTGTTACATAACACTACGAGCACAACAGCTCTGCCAGTTTGTTTGCTGGGGAGGTTGATCTTACTATTTACATAGCACCTTGGAGGTTTAGACCCTGATTTGTTAAAACATTTAATCTTGGGTTTAGCATGTGAAAAACTTCTGTGGTGGATTTGCATTTAAGCATAGGTTTACATCAAGTGCTTTGCCTCAGTTGAAACCTTGGAATCAGTCCTGCTTTCATTACTCGTATGAGGAAAACTGGCAAGTGAATACAGACAGTGGCCCCTCTAGGATGGATGCAATATGGATTTCGTTCCTATATAAATAGTCTGGAAGAACGAGTGGCAAACAATGCATCGCCTCAGAATTTACTAACATACCCTGTATTGTGATTAAAATAGAACGCATTGATATTACAAAGAATATATTAGAAATACATCTTTTTTCCTATGAAGCAAATTCAATACTGTGATTGGCACCACTTGGAATTTTTTAGTGTAACTTTTGGGATGATACAAATGGGAATTGGTGGGATTGTGATGCAGGCTAAATTGAACAGGGTCATCCTTTGTACAGTGCGTAGTCACTTCCACTCCAAAAAATGTAAAGCTCCAAAAGTTTATGCCTTTCTGGGGATGATTCTGTTAAAAGAAATAGCTATGTAAAGCTGCATCCTTATGGTTTAACTTGCATGCTTAATGAGTGTATATTTTAGAGAACTGTTTTTCCTTCTGTCAACAAAATCCCTATCAGATCCCACAATAAACTTTTATACTCAGAGCCTGACAAAGTCAAAATCACTATGGAGAAGGGGCAGGATTGCCCCGTCCCTTCTGCAGTTTCAATTAAAAGACCTGATCCTCAAATGAACTCACACTTGGGGCCTTGCAGTGGGTCCTGAATTGTCATTCATTTGCTAATTATGCGGTCTATGTTACTGGTGATTAGGGCGGAGGAAATAAAGGCAGGGTCTGACTGCAGATCTCAAAGTGAGCTTTCAAAGATGACAGCTAGATAAACCCTCTTTTGACTTGCAAACTTGATACAGAATCACGGAAAGATTAAATCTGGATCGAGGAGTGTTGTTTTCCGTGAGCGACACTTCCAGCTGCAGCTACACTTTGCATGGTTGCGTTTTAGCCTAATCAATGTGCATAGCAGGTGGGCCTCCGAAGCACCGTATCATCCCTTTGCAGGGTTAGGAGTTTGCTTTCCAGTCAAACGGGCTAGTTTTTCAGTGCATCTGCTCTACGGAATCGCTGAAGCAATGCTTTTCAAATATAAGACACTCTTGTCAATAAATGTAAGTCAGTAATCTAAGCCAATGGTCTTATTCACTAAGTCAATAAATATAAATAAATTGTGTTTTGCTGCATAATGGATTATAACAACTTTTGGAAATGCTTTAGAATAAATGTTTTTTTTCTGGTGTTGTTTCATTGCAGGAGCTTTTCCTGAGAGAAAACTCTGAAATTTCAAAGTGATAAAGTTTTTCAAGAATGGAAATAGAGCCATCAACAGGAAGCCTAAAATCCAAAAGGCAGAGGTAACATGAGGTCTGATGTCCAGTCAGGGGTTGCAAAGGAAGTTAAAACAAATAGTATTTTACTTTAGCCATCCAAATTAGATAAGAGCAAGGAAAGAAATAATGAGGTTTGCTTTGTGTTGGATGGGTTTAAAGATGCTGTCCAAAAATTGTGATTTGGTGCCTCTGTTCTCAGTCAGTCAGTGTAGACAATGACTCTGAACTTGGGCAGAGGAAAATGGCTTTATGAGAGTGAATTTTGAAAGACGAAAATGACCCCTTTCAAGGCAGAAGTAAAAATCAGTCTGTGCCGTTTTGGGGCATCCTTGTTGCAGTGTACTGGAAGAACTGGCATTTGAAACTGCATTTCCACTTGCAAGGATATTTAGGAATATGTTAAAGTGGGAGTGCTATAAGAGATTTCAGACGTTATTTCTGCGTTTAAGATAAGGAAAAAAACTGTGATCTAGTTAAGTGTAGGCATATTAGTATGACATCAGTAGGCATGACAGTACATTTGGAAAAAAAAAAAAGAGTAACAGCTGATAGAGTAAGTGGAAAAATGAGATAAAATGCAGAATGGGTTTACCAAAAGCAGATTTGCCAGATTAACCTGTAATCTCTCTTAGATTATCCTGATCTTTTTAGAGAAAGAAAATGGCAATGGATATAATGCATATAAACTATGAGAAAAGAATTTGATACAGAGATACATTGAGAACTGTTTGACTGCAAAAGATGAGGATTAGCACCAAAACTGTAAAATGGGTAGGAACTAGCTAAAGGAGGTGATAATGGATGATGCTGAAAGAGGAGATACTAGGTTAGAGGGAGCTAAAAGTGAGGTTTTTGAAGGCACAGTCCGGGGAACAGTATCACTTCACATTTTCATTAATCAAATAGGCACAAAAGAATAGGAGCTGCTGGAGAAATGCAGCTGGTGGCTGAAGGCTGGGAGGGACTGTCAACAGCAAGGAGGCCCAGAGCATGCAGACCAAAAGGAATATCCTCAGGAACTGGTGAGATACGGATGGGATCACGTTCCATCATTCAGGTTCAGGTAGCTGGGGACTAATGGCAATTTCTAATACAAGGTAAAGCTTGTCAGCTGGAATCATACAGAGGAACTGGGCATATATTTTGGCACTATATCAAAGGAGATATTTCTAGTTGAGCTAGGAAAGAATGAATCCCCTATAAAAACTCCGGAAAGAAAGACTTTTTCAGGCATGTGGAGAGCAACTGTGGCCACCTCTGATTGAAAGAGGGAAGAAATTCAGCATGAAGCAGAAGCAGGGAAAGGTGAATGGTTTGATGGGCGAGTAGGAATTGTGCCATAACATACTGCAGGCTGCAGAGAATCACCCATAGACATGTTGGGAGTGAAGAGAAAAACCTTTAAAGCTTGAACACTATCGTTACATAAACAAGTAAGTGCAAACCATTCATGAAAAATTTAGGCTATTTTAGAAGAGGGGGGATATTCTGCCTAGAGCCCGTACCGTGATGCTGAGAAGCAGAGGAGAGCACCCAGGTGAACTTCACAGCGAGCTGAGCTGGAGCTGCTCCGTTACAGAGCTGTGTTTCTCCAGATATTGTTTTAGCTGATCAGACTGTCATTGTTTTTATCCAAAATGCTCACTTGAAACTATCAGCCTCTCGGTGACAAAATGAATGCCTTCCCCTCCTCCAGTCATCAGGCTTAGATTCTAAGTTCCAAGTGATATTTTTCCCACTTCTCATATCTAATATTTCTAGCAGAATGAAAGAAAAAAAAAAGAAAAAAAAAAAAGGAAAAAAAGGAAAAGAATCAAAAAAGCCTGGTAACTTCTTCAAAGCAATCGCATATTGCCCATCCTTCAGGTTTTGATGGACATTTTCTGAAGAGCCCCAGGGCTTGGGCGCTCTTTGCAGCAGGGTGCGGCAGCCGTGGGGGCGCGCGATGCTTTAGCATTTCTCAGCCCCTCTGACTCCCTGGCGAGTTATTTCGAGGAGGGAAGGAGCGTCTGCGGAGCGAGCCCCGCGTGTGCCCCCTCTCTGCACTCGCAGCCGTCCTGGCTGACCTTGGCGCGAGCGGCGCAGGACGCGGGGATGCTGCTGCCGCCACCCTCCCTCCTCCCCCTCGCGCTGCAGAGGCGCATGAGAACTGACCACAGCGTGGCCCTAAATGTTTTATTTTTAACTTTTGCCAGACAACACGTGTATCTAAGGCCAAATGAAAGAGCCAGGGAATCGGGTATAAGTGCTTGTCAATGTCAGACCTGATCACTGTCAAGTAGGGGCTGGATTCTGCAGCTACGCTGCATGCAGAGCTCCTGTTTACTTCAGTGGAGCGCCGAAACCACGGCGATAAATGCCTAGAGAGATGGATAAAGGCAGACAGACATAGATACAGACTGACAGAATCAACCCCCAGATGGAGGTTGCTTGAATTTACCAGAAATTAAGATGCTGTATTGCTTAAAAAAGAGTTCCATGATCTCTTTAAATCTCGTTTCTGTCTCCCTCTTTATTTTACCCTCCATCCTCCTACAAAAAAAAAAATATTTTGTGTCATTTACAGATTGAATTAGAAGAAAATTGTCTATGGGCTAAATAAAATGTTTGCATTCTTTTCTACTAGCAAAGGCCTTCAGTGAAGGCTCGTGTTTTTTAAGGGAGAAGAAAATGCAGGAGGACATAATAATGTCAGATATTCTAACTTGTTCTTGCAAACCATAACTTCTTAATATTTTCCTTTCAGATAAAAGTGCCATTTATCATTATCAAATGCAGTGTTAATGGAATCAGCTCACGCTCAAACTTATATGTGTGCATATTTATATATATAAATATAATATATACATAAAAAAAAATCCTTACTGCAGAGAATGATCAAGCACCTTGTCAGCAATCCATATTATATCCGTTAATTTGATTCCTGCCAAAAAATCACTTAAGTGAGACCTTCTGATTTCTTTCTTTAACGCTTGAGGCTCCTTTCATCTAAGCAGTGTTTATTAACCTATTTCTAGAAATCATCATAAGCACAAGCTATATTTAATCTGTTCTTTTCATGTGCTTGAGGGTTTTTTTAGTGTTTTTAGTTCTGGTATAAAAAATAGAAATTGACCACTGGTCAGTATTAAAAATAACTATGTTGAACTAGTGACAACTGAAATACTAAACACCACGATTTACTGTATTCTTTGGGGAGAATCGGATCCTCGTTTAATCCCAGGACTAATGCTAATAATAGCAGGAGAAGTATACGCACTAGGGGACTAATCATGTGATATGGCAGACTGAGCTTTGGGGTACGATTTCAAACTCTAGGGGCTACTTCCAGTTTTCCTAGTATCCCATTCCGTGATCTAGAATAACAAGCTTTTGCCTGAGTATCTCTGTGTCCCCATCTGCAAAATGGATTTAAAAATATTGAACTCCTCTGGTAATTTGAAATCTGCACATTAAAATGCTACGTGACTGGATATTCTTCTTAATACTTTCACATCAAAAGTTGACTTAAAACCCCAGTAATTAATAGACACTGTAACCCAGAAAGCAGATTCAGTCTGAAGATGAACAATGAGCATAATTTCTGTGGTGAGAGGAGATCAATCTATAGCCATGTGGAAGAAATTCTGGTCCTGTTCATGTGAATGAGAGATTGCCCCAGAGATGAACGTGGCCAGGATTTCATTCATGCTCATATTAGGCCTAGAAAAAGGCAAGTTCTAATAAGGGGAACTCATGGTTGTGCTGCATTTGTTATACTTAAATTTCAGCAAGGTTCTGCCTGGACAGCATAATCTGCCTTGAGCCAACCAGACAGCAGACTAGAGCTCAAGTCAGTAAGTCCATATGTGCTCAATCCTCTTGATACCCTCGTGTTCTCTTCTAGGTTCATGTCTTGCCTAGCTGGTCATGAATGAGAATGCCACACACGTAAAGCCTTCACCAGGATTTCAGAATGACATTGACAAACAAATAGCTATATGCAAAATAACCTGGTAATTAACCTGGTTGGTAATAACTAACCCACAAAAGTGTGAAAACTAAGCAGTGGAAACTAAGGCAATACCCAGCACTTCCAAAACAAGTGAAGGTTTGTGTTGATATAGGCAAGATAAGGGAAGCTGCAGTCCTGCAACACAGAAGTGGTGAAAGAAGTGACCAGCTTCTCATGGGGACTTGGCAACTACAGTGCTGCAATGACACCTCTAATTTGAGGTTAGTTCAGGAACCCCTGTGTGAGCACCTCTGCTTTCATTGCAGTGTGGACACAGGATGAACTTGGTCTGCTGGGGCCACTCAATTGGAACACGTTCCTGAAAGATGCCATGTCTCACAGGTGCCGTTTGGATTTGTACATACTGGGAAATGGAGCAGGCAATAAATCTTCATGCTATTTATTGCTCTGCCAATAGGTATCATGATAATATTAAAATATATGTATGCTTATGAATTTTATTTCTCTTCAAAGGAGTCAGCCTCCTGCACTAACAACCACAGCTTTGACTTTATAGACTCCTTTTTACCTGTTATGCCTATTGAAATCTCTTGAGAATTAGAATTCTCATTAAGTTTACTGGAAAGCAGAATTTAATCAAATGTATGCCAAAGCTCACTGTTAAAAATATGCAACTATAAATGGCATTTCTGTAGAAGCTATTGCAATCCTACAGTGACCGCTGAAGTCTTTTTTATTTATTGTACTATGAATACGGAATAGATAAAATTAAATCCTCCATTATCAATGGTTCCAATTTACATGTGTTACTTGTCAAAGAGACTTTCTTTGGTCCCCACAAAATGCTATGTAACATGACATCCTGCAAGTCTTCAGGAACATCCTGAGATGAAACTGAAAGCTAAATATTGCAGTTGTGAGTCTTTCTGTCATGACTCAAATAATTTTAAAATTGCCGAGATGTATTCCTGTAACAATGTTAAAATTGTTCTAATGCAGGATAAAATGGTAGTTTTAGTCTCTGTAATTTTTATAGCAGCTTGTAATTTCCATGCACTCGTTACGATTCTTGAGTCTGGAAAGATTACAGGAGAAAATGCTTTCACTACAAAATCTGACTCTGCTGCTCATCTTTGCTGTGAAGAATATACCTGGCATTTAGCATCTAGGAAGGTTTTTATGAGTTGTTTGATGCTCAAAGTGTCAAAGTTGGACCATTTAATTTGGATTAGTGTCATTTTTGGATTCTGTTAGAGGGATAAGTATGGGCCCACCTCCTGGTTTCTCCCCAGAACATACAAACGAGTGCGTCAGTCTTCCTGAGAGGATCTGTTCTGCTTGGGGCCACTTAGAGGCAAGCTGAGCCATTTTCGAGAAACATCAGAAAATCAGAGAACAAATTTTGTGTCCTCTGTTTCTGCTCTGAATTGGTTTTAAGACCACAAATTAGAAGAGCTATGATTATCACAGAGGAGGTTTTAAAACTGTTGAACAGTAAAACCCTTCAAAATGCAGGTGCCTTAAGTGTACCAGCATCTGAAAGGATGCTGCTAACAAGTACCAGTGTCATTAAATACACTGTGCTGAAACACTGGGCTTATTTGGTGATGGGTACCACATCCTTCCAGGCTCATGGTACTGCTGTGACTGCAGCTGTAGGGATATGGCAGGACAAGCTGATGAAGGTGGAGAAAGAGGACAGGCTTTTGGGCTCATGCCCTGGTTGGAAGAGGAGGAGGAGGAGAGGAGAGAGTAAAGATACCCCTGGAAGCTGTTGCAACAGGTCAGATGATAGCTAAGCAGTGAAGAGGTAGTTGTTTTTCATGTCGGTGTTTGGTGTGGAATTCCCTGCACCCTTTCCCATCTTATATTCAGGGAATTAACCCTGCAGCAAGGACAAGGAAGCTATGCAGGAGGAAAGGCCAAGAGACCAAAACTCGGGGATAAAATAAGGGGCCAAAATGACACATTCTCCTGTATCCTTCAGCCTTGAGTTACGTGTATCCCTGAGCAACAGTATTGCTGCCTATACCTGTCTGGAGGGATCTGGAATGGGAGCGGGAGGATGCTTTACAGATCAGCAGGGGGATGAATAATTAACACTAATTACTTACGGTTGGCATTGAGAGATGTTTTGTAGCTGTGAAGCAGATTTTGAGGGTTTTTTTGAGAGAGGTTTTTCCTATTTTAGTTCAGTGTCTTGCGTGCTAAGCACTGGTCCAGGTGCTGAGTGAGCTTGGCAGGTTATAGCGTTAAGACCAGACTCCGTGCAGGCACCAGCACTTTTTCATTCTCTGGGTGCCAGGGCTGGCTCTGAGGCACAGGCCCTAAATCACAAGGCGAGGGAGGCAAAATCTGGCCTAATGCTGCCTGTGCCTTTGTACCCTCGACCCTGTTTGAGGCAAAGCCCAAACACCTTCATTTTTCAACAGCAAATTGCTGGAGCTCAAGCACTATAGTACCCCTGGGGCCAGCTGGACCGAGTGCTCAGAGCTAAACTCTGCCTCTGTATGAGATCATGTCTTTTTAACTCATCCTCCCTATTCTTAATTTCTGAAATTCTATCGCTCAAAATTAAGACGAGGGGATAACACAGGCTTTTGATCTAGAAGCAGAGATATAAACCTCCCTCTCCTGGCCCCTTAAAATTGCAATATATATTTTGTTCTCATAAAGAGCTGTTGGATACAGCATCACCTCAATTATAATGAAACTGCAAAGAAATTCCACACTGAGAAAGGTTTTCTAAGGGTATATTCTCAGTTACTGCTGAAGATTAAAAATAACCTTCTCAAGCAATAAATTGGTTGAGACAGTAACAGGACCAAAATCATAGTGAAATCTAGTAATGAAATATTAATGCAACCATGTTCAGCTGGGAAAATCATAAAAATTCATTTTGCAGAGCTGTGTAGATCATATTACCGGTGTCCTGAGCTAGCTAGATTTTAATGTGCAGTGCTTTCTACTTGTGTCCTGCTCCTATATACAATCCCTATTAGCAGAAAAGATGACCAAGCTCTTAAGTCATGTACCTGCTCCGGGAAAGCAGAGCAAGCCGGTCGGAATACATGGCAGTCGCTCTCCAGAACGAGAGCGCATGTGGAGAGTGACACAAAGAGAGCTGTCAAGTGCCTAGTGCTTTGCTTTACTGCTCCACTAAATGGCCATTGTAGAGCTGCGCCAGATGTATGGGGAAATTTTATTTCTAGGGCAACATTATTTTGCTGAAATTAGATAAAAACTAGGCATAAGGGGATGTTTGAATTTCAGTTAGTGCTTGATCTTTGTATGCCGAAAGGGACCTCCCCTGGATACTCAGTCTAGCTGCAGGCTGCCTTTCAGGTCTTGGTACCTGCAGCTTTCAGCAGTCAGGCCAATTTAAATTGTGTAGATTTTGCTGCTTTACATAACCCATTTGAATTCTGTATGTTTAAAAACCTGCAAGGTAAATAGGTACATTTGGCATACTCCTGTGCTGCTGGCTGAGGCTGTGTCTTTAATGCTACATGATTAAGCTAAGCGGCGAGGGGAAGTCTTGCAAGATCTGGCCCCTTGTCATTGACGGAGCAGCAGAGCTCTCGGGAACAGAAAGGGTGGCAGATTCGCCGTCCAGCCGAGGGACGCGCTGTGTCGCTCTCACTCGTCCTATCGCTCGTGTCAGCGCCGGCCTGTTCTGAACCACCGCGTTAGCAGCTGCCATTGCTCAGCGAGCAGCGCGTGGAGCTCGCAGCCGTAACCGGCCCCGCGTGCTCCGGAGCTCCCGGCCGCTGGCAGGATTGCTGTCCTTGCAGTCGGGCGCATTCCTATGCCCAAGAAATGCAGCTCCTGGGCTCACGCTCATGTGTAGGCGCGGAGCAGAGGAGCGGGGGCACTGTCCCTTGGGAAGGGACCCCAGGGTCCCTGCAGGGGTCTCGGCACCTTGGTGGGAGCAGCGGGAGGAGGTTGGGCGCTGGCGGAGCAGGCTGGGGGCTGGAAGCAGGGGCTGAGGTGGGGGGTTCAAAGGGGCGCTCAGTGTGCAGGGAGCAGCCCTGTGCCAGAGGCAGCACGCGAGCCCGGCTGCGTGCAGGGGGCAGGCGTGCACGTCCAAGCACTTGTCCGTGTGGCTTGCAGGAAGCCTGCATCTCTTGCCAGGCCAAAAGCATCCTGGTTTCCCCCGCCTCTAAACATCCCCTTGTCACTCGAGTCCTTCGGCAGGGGCCCCTGCATTCAGGCTGGCCTTTGCTTGGTCCTTGCTGCCGGCGCCAGACCCGCTGAGTGGGCAGGGGCAGGCACTGGGCAGCCCCTTCCTGTCATCCGAGTCCTGGAAGGGAGCAGAGAGCGGGATCTGCTTTAACGGGCCTTTTTGCTCCTGGCAAACAGCGCCTGGTTTGGATGGCTCCTGCAGGCACCATTAGTCAGCAGTGGAGAGGGCAGGGGGTCTCAGTGGGGAGCCCTGTGCTAGCTAAGAAGATGAGTGAAACACGTGTTATTTTCTGGCTTATTGGGAGAAAATCCTGTGGAGAGCAGAAAGCTCATCCCTTGGTGCTCTCCTGTGCGGGGGCGCAGCCTCTAAGGCGATGACACAGACCCTTCAGGACGGCAGCTCAGCCCTGGGTGCAGGATGTGATGCTGCATCCCAAGGCATAGGAAGAAGAGGCGTGTGGAGGCGTGTCCTCAGATGCATTTCAGAAGGGAAACTCCCTTACACCAGGTGAATTCACTAAAATGAGTGTCAGAAGAGGTTCCCACCTTCTTCCACCCTTAAGAACTGGCCACATTCATGAGATGCTTGTTCAGTGTCTGCTGTTGAATAATGAAACAAAATCTAGCGGTCAGGAAGGGTAAGCTGCTAGAAATAAATCAGTTTTGTTTCCATCAGAAAGAAGCCCGGCTACCTTGTAGCGCTGGGGCCATCTGTAGTTCCCCCATCGATTTTCTTCTCCTCGGCACTGAACATACCGCATCAGCAGGCGTCTCGGAGCGCTCTCTCGGCCGCGTGGAGAAAATAGGTAAAAGCCCCCGGGGCTCCCTGTCTGTGTGCGTGCAGCCTCACCTGTGTGACACCTGGCTGTGCCCGGCGCGGAACCGAGCACGAGCAAGCTGGCAGCCTGCTGAACCGGCAGGTTTGCCGTGGAGGAGAGCACACCGCCGGGAAGCAGCGACCTGCCGCTCTCCCGCTGCGCGCCGTGCTGCGGCGGCTCCCCGCGAGCTGCTTCGCGGTGAGCCAGGCACCTCTGCCACACAGGAGACTATTCCCAATTTGGTGGAAATAAAAAAAGCAACCTCTTTTTTTTTTTTTGGTTATTTGCTGTTCTAGTGGAAACTCATCTTCCACTGATCCACTGCAAAACGCTCTTTTAGCTTTCCAGGCAGCTATGATTTTGGCTTTTTCAAGAGAAAATCCCTGTTTCAGTGTCTCTGAAGGCCTGTCAACTCCTTCGCCCTGCCTGAGGCTTTGCTCCTCTGACCTGGCCTTGACCAAGCCGCAGCCGCCGCTTTGGCTGCGTCAGCGCCGTGGTCGGTGGCACTTCCAGTGCCGGAAAACCCTCCGACTCCGTCTTCCCAATCACGGCAAGTGGCTCAGCAGCACATGGCACTTTCCATATCCTTCCTTTAATTAGACACTCCAAGAAGTGAGAAGAGCATCAAATAAGGTGAGGTCCCACTATTAATAGCCAGCAAGAGACTGTATATTTAGATACTTAAAAATATTCCGAATAAAAAACCGTGAGCTTAAGATTAGAGACAAAAGGAGCCCTTTATGCTCCTGGTCTCAATGAATGCTCTGGGCAGGGATAAGTCCTCTGCTCAGGAGGTTGGGGTTGCAGCAGAACGTGCTCCAGCCTTTGCATTTGTCACTGCTGAGGTGGCTTCACAGCATAAGTGGCAGAGCCCGAGATCATCATGATGGGCCCACCTCGAAGAGCCCCAATACACCCTCAGAAAGCCTGGGTTTTTGTACGCCGGACAGGATGGGGCGCTAAACACACCGTGCTGCAAAACAGCCTACAGAAAACCTGGGACCAGCATTGCTGCGACACCCCCAAACTGAGCTGCAGAGCCCAGGCATGCAGAAAGCCATCCCTGCCATTGAGGTGGATGGCATCGTTAATACAGGCACCAGGAGTTCAGTCCCTTGCCCAGCCCCAAATCATTTGGACTTTTATCTTCTGGGCTCTTCCTGGAAAACAAATCCAAGCCTGTTAGTTCTTGGGAGGTGGGGGAGAAATATTTGAGTTGGGGGGAGATCTGATTGAAACATAAAATTGCAGCAGAAGTTTGTTCCTGCCAAATCATGATTGTAGATGAGATGATGAACCACAAAGTACTCTTTTTCTGGGTGGTTTTAGCAAAATGATGCTTCTCTTCTAGTGTTAGAAGTAAAAAATTTGAAGGGAGAGGGCAAGAGATCCTTTAAAAATTCCAGATATTTTAATTAATGCCAATGATATTAAAATACTATGGCTTCAGATGCTTATGAAAAGTCTCTTTTATTCATTAAATTTCCCAGACTCAACATAATTAGAATTCTTAACATTCGTGATCTTTCCAGCATTGGTTTCCAAAATTAATGGTCTGAGTAATTTCTTACAGCAGATGAACTCAATCTCAAAATAAGGGTATTGCAGTAGTAAACATCAGTAAGGGCAGGATGAGCCATTTGAAGATAACTTTTAAGAAAGAAAATCTTTTCTCTCCCAGCTTTCCATATTCAATGGACACAATTAAAGTTTGCAAATTCCCATACTTAACGCGAATCCCTGAACAAAAGCTCCCTGAGAAACCACTTACAGATACACAGAATGTTGCAGTTTTTAAGCAGTTTCACGTGCCGGGCTGCTGTTTTCTGCGGGTCCCTTCGCTTGTGCTGGAAGTGGAGGTGAGCGTGGTGGGAGCGGGATGGTTTCGCAGTGCGAGCTCTGCCAACAGGCTCTTTGCGAGCCCGAGGAGGCTGTTTAACCCAGGCGGTTCATGTGGGGCTGCCAAATGCATGTGGTTCGATTTGGTGCCTCGTTTCAAGGCTGCGGAGCGCTTCCAGCTGCAGCTCCTGCTGTTGGGATGGGAACCTAGGAAAGCCACGCAGTGCCAGGAGATGTAAAATCTGCTGTTTCCAACTGGGCATGGCAGGATCGTGCAGAGCCTTTTAGAGGGGAGGAACTCAGGATCCTGGATCCCATTCCTGCTGGCTGCTGGAAAGCCAGCAGCTCTGGTGAGCACAGGTCACTTTGCCTGGTCCCCTTGTTCTGATCTTGTCCTGTTGACTTGTCCCAGTCCCCACTTTCCTTTACTCAGTCCCTTCCCTGTTCGGCAGCAGCCTTCTCCACGTGCGCAGTCTTCACCCGACCCATCAGCCTTGGCTCCCTGTCCCCAGCAGTCCTTCTGGCTGCAATTCCACCCCAGTCCAGGCCCAAGGAGGCCAGCTTGGCTTAATTCTTTCCCGTTGTGGTCTGGATGCGAGAACACAGGCCGGCCGGTGCCAAGGCTCTTTGCACCCATGGCTCAGCAGTAAGGACCTGTGACCACAGCGGCTATTTTGCTTTGATCCTCTAGCCTGGAGTTGACACATACCCAGTAACTCCTGCTGGACACGGTGAGCATTGCACAGGGATCAAATGCTCCATGTTTTGCAGGGGGACAGAGCTACAGCTTTGAGCAGGGCAAGATCGGCTGAACCAGAACAAGATCCTCTGAGTTTTAATTTATTCCTATTCAAGAAATTCTCTGCTGAGGAGATTTGATTGGATTCCCTTTTCAGTGGCATTTACTTGGCCACACTTGCTCGGATTTTCACAGCAGTAATGAAAGGCACATCCCTAATGCAGAGGTCACCAGTCTACTAAATTTCTACTCCCCTTCTCAAAGCGTGAGGAGTTGTGGTGCATCTTAAAGAAGAGGATGTCAGTTCTTTTTCCTTTTACCATTACAAAACAGTGCATTGTTCCCTGGCCTTGCCCTTGGGAATAGCTATATTGTTTTGGGTGAAGCTTTCCAAAAAAATTCAGCCTGAGGCAGATGCCCAGGATGGAAAATGACAAGTTACTGGTCAAAATATGACAGTTATAAGCAGCTGAAAGTAGAGTCTTGTAATTGGAAATGTCAGACGGGCTTGACAGTAGGCAGTGCTACCAGCCCACCAACCTCGGGAAGGCTGCACAGGCTTTTACGTGTAGGTAGAGGCATCGCATGAGCTTCCTGGCCGCCTCAGAAGTTTTATACCTGGCACAAAAAGGAGTCGCAAAACTTTCTGGGTGTTGAAGTGCAGCATGAACTGCGCTTCTGCTCCCTCGAGTTATGACATCTCTCCGGACACAAGCTGGAGAGGAGCTGTGCACCTTGGCTCCCGCGGGACCTTCTGCCCCAGCCCCAGAGAAAAGGGCTCTGGGATGGGGGCAGCGAACCTGTCCCTGCATCCCTGAGCATCCCAGCAAGAGCTGCCATTCGAGGCAGTTACACTGATAAACCAGAGACTTCTGGAGCAGTTTTGCAGGGAATGATGGCAGGTGTCGCATAGCGTCTATGAGCCCTGGTCATGCCCTCGCCATTCCTCCTGAGCAGGGTGTGTTGGTAGGGATTTTCATTTATATTTTTTTCTGGTACATGTAGAGTGACTGGGTTTGCTGTACAGCTTTCCCAAGCTTTGTTACCAGCCACTTCAGCTGAGGAAAACATCCCACTGCTCCAGCCTCAGCCTGCGCTTGAATCAGCCAGTGACTACTTGCCTTCCCGATCCCCTCCCAGGAGAGAAATTCGCCTCTCCCTCGTGCAGGGGCAACATCCAGCTCCGTATCAGTCACTGCGGTTTCATTAAGGTTTATATTTAACTTTCCCTCAGCACCTGGGACCAGAAGGAGTCTGTTAGTGTCTCGGAGCTGGAACACTACATTGAATTACCTTGTTGGTTTATCTAGTCATAACAGCGAGAGAGATCCCAGTGCTATAGTTAAGGATCTGTCAGCATTTCCATTATAAACCTCTTATTCTCAAGAGCTTTTAAGTTAACTGTAAAAATCTGTTCCATTGCACAAACTTAGTTTATAACATGGTATAGAACTATATTTATCTTTTAATATTGAAAATACACATACAGTCGGTTCATGTGTGTGTGTATCTAGAGATGTACTTGTTTTAGGCAGTGAACGACTTATGTGGCATCTTCCCTGCTTTTCAATTTAGCTGAGAAGATACTAATACACTTGGGTATTTCAATAGATAAACTGTGGTTTGACAATCTCTTCCATTACCAGCACATGAACTCCTCTAATGTATGTTAATATGATCGTTCACAAGTGCAGCACAGTCACATTGTGGAGGAAACATAAGAGGTTTGGCACAAAAGCTGCTTGCTCTCCTTCCCGTTATTCTAGACAAGGATTCAAGGACACTTCACTCACCCTCTGAAAAAGCAGAACAAAGTCTTCGACCAGCTGCCTTATCGGGGAGAATTTGGCAGGGCTGTCACCGTGGCTGCCTCTGCTCTGCTCTGTCAGGCAAAGACGCAGCGAGCGAGTCCCACAGGCAGGCTGGACGCTGCATTTTGAGGGGTTTCCTGAGCGCCCTGCGGAAACACGGCACCCCTGCCTGCCCCAGATGTGCCCATTGAGTGCCCGTAGCCATGCCCAGTCCCACAGCTCGGTGGTGCCGCGGGCACAGCCCTTGTGGGATACCAAAGGGCTGGGGACAAGGAACAGCCCTTGCCAGGCCTGGTGGACAGCAGCAGTGACCAGCCGGCCTGTACACCAGGGCTCAGCTCCCCCACAGGTGGGAACAGCTTCCTCCAGGGACCACCGCTTGATCCAGTCTCCTACGACGGTTCCTCCTTCCCGCTCTCCGTCCCGCACCAGGCAGTCTGGGCTGGGAGCGGAAAAGCGATGGGAAAGACAGCAGCTACGGGTCTTGAGCTCTTAGCAGGCTCCATTGGCTGCTTTTCCATTTCTTTAACCAAACTTCTCTTTATTTCCTAACAGAAAACAACTGCTGGGTCACTGCTAAAGCAAACTTGAGTCTGCCACTTGCTGCTAGACAGACTGCCTGGCTTCTTCTGCTTGCCATCCATGGCCAGGTCCAGCCTTATCAGATGTGTTCCTCGTGTCTGGCTCCCATTTCCTCACTGCTGGTGCTGCAGTTTGGACCTGGGTTGCTGGAGCTGAGACCTTTCTACCTTCAAGGGCTTCTTAGTGTGGCCAGGCAGCTTTGCTGGAGGTGGCTTCCAGATGGAGCTGGGACCTTCTTGCTCTCACCTTTCCTATCTTGTCTAAGAACCACTGCCCTCGCGACACTTCAGTTCAGGCTCCCTTCACATACACACACACTTCTGCCTCTGACAAGGCTCATTTTTGGGGACAGAGATAATATTCCTCATAAAAATGCTGGCAATGACTATATGTGTATGACTTTGTGATTAGGCAGCGATTTCAAATAGTCTTTAGCAGCATTCATTCAGCTGATAGACTTCTTTCTGCAAATTTACATGCAAGTTGTACCTCTGCCACTGCATTTCTTAATTACTGATATACTTTATCTGAGTTAAACATGTAACAGGCCCCTCAGCATAAATTATACTCCATGTGGGTATACTGAGAATGTTCTCCGTGTGTGTGTGGGGATAAATGTGTTTTTAAAAGAACATGCAGCTCAGAAAGGACTGAGGAAATGCGAAGGAAGGATCTGAAATATCTTCCTATTTTCCAAAAGAAACTGCTAAAACCTGTGAGAACACCAATCTAGAGCATTTTTAGCGAGTGCAAGGGACAAATATCCCTGCTTTCAGGGCGCTAACCCCTGCTCATGGACTATGGGTAATATGGGCTGTATCAGAGCGAGGGAAAACAGGGTTTCTTGGTAGTGAATGGAGAAACCTGCGCTGTGCTGTACCGAGATACTTGCCTAGTGCGAGGGATTGGGTACGCTGCTTAGTGCTGCTGGGTACCACAAATCGAGAGCTCATTTTAAAGCAGTATTGTAAAAAAAAAAATCAAGGAGGCAAGACTGGGAAGAGAAAACTTGGCTTCAGTGAAGTCAAAAGGCTGGAGCTCTTCATGTTTGCTAGAGTCCTTCCATGGCAGCAGTAGTTGTTGATGTTTATTTTTCCTCGCGGCAGTAGAACAGTGTTTGTTAATAATTCTAATAATACAACATGCAAAACAATTGACACGTTTGCCAATTTTTCAAAATTGTGGCTAAATCCGTTATTAAAAAAGTGGAATTTCTGTCTTTCCCCAACTCCTGGCACACGTGGGCTAAAGCAATGGGGCTGTTCAAAGTGCCCACGTGGTGCAGGACGTGTTATAGACTGTGTGCATTGCAAACTGCAGCACTTATTGCAAAGATACCAGTCTTAAAAACAAAACCAAAAAAGAAAAAAAAAACAAAAACCCAACCCTGCTAGAACTGACTCACAGACGGACAAATTTGTTATTGTTTTCATGATCTTTTGCAATGTGTTTGCAGGTTTCCACAGCCTTGTTTAAATTCAAGCAAAGACCTTTTTGCACCAACTTTGCAGGATTTCGTTTGTGAGTTGTACATTTAATTCTCCACAGCAGATGGTGATGTGTGGGTGTACTGCCGTATATTTGCAACAGATTCCGTATCCTACAAAATTAATTAAGTGTCGCATGTGCTGATTTAAAATCAGAATTGTATTGTTTGTAAAAAGCTAATTCTTGCACAGCGTTTTGATGGGCCCCATGCAATTCAAGCAAAATGCAAGGGAAGAAAAGTCTAAGTGCCGCTTTAAAGCAAATGGATAGTGGCAGCTCTAGTCAGTCATGATGCTCAGACTGAAGAGCTAATGATCGCGCGTGTTTAAAATTCACTTAAATAAAAATAAGTATTTTGGGCCTCAGTGTCAGTTTCCCCAGATGTTGCTATGAAAAAGGTTGCTAAGGCAGTTAATCAGTGCGCATTTATACCCGGCACAGAAGAGGCCTCCGATTTAAGCCCCTTTTCCTTTGGTGGGTTCCTCTCCTTATCAAGGATTTATTTTTAAATGATTGCTCTTTCACTGGCGTTGCTTACACGCGTTTGCAAAGTTTAGGAGGGGGGATGGATTTTATTTTTTGCTTCCTGCCGATCGCATGGAGCCGTGTGGCTCCAGGGCTGCTCTCCTGGGGCTGACGCGCCTCGGGGATGAGGGAGAGGACCGGGAGCTGCTGCCCTTGCGAGGGCACCTATGGCCCGAGGTGGGTGAGAGCGGCCGTGTGGGGTCTCGCTGCGAATTCTGTGGTGACGGTGACTCCCAATGCGGAGCCGACGCTGCCTTTCTCCAGGGGGAAGGCCAGGAGCTGCGCGTGTGTGGTGGCCACCACAGGGCACCCAGAGAGGACAAGCAGAGCACCACGGTTTGCCCATAGGTGAGTGGGAGCTGTGACCTGCTCAAAGGCACCCACAGGTACCAGAGCCGCTGGCTTGAGATTAGAACAGTGTTTTGCTCCCTATGGATTGGCTAGACCTGAGCTTTGTTGAGATTTTTTGTCTTTTTTGTTTGGCTACAAGAGATAATTTGCAGCCCCAAAACGTCTGAAAAGTGAATGGAATCAAACATGGAATAGTTGATGTTTTTAAAAAATATGCTTGGCTGGTGTGTGTGGCCTGCCCAGCTATTTCTGCTGAAGATCGTTTCCTCAGCTTCTGACCTGGTAGCTGGGAAGCAACTGGCCAGCGGATGCCACACCATAAACCACCAGCACATTAAACTAATCTGCCTCCTTCTTGGTTGCTTTTCTTCCACACGCCCAACAGATTTACAGAAAACTGTATTTTGAAATGCCGTTTTGGAGCCTACGGGAAGAAGGCGATCGCCACTCGGCATCTCTTTTTGCGAGACCAGTTTCCCAAGCGCACGGGCGGCCTCACTGCCCTCGAGCCCTTTCCTTGTGCCTCTCGCACCGCGGCTCCTGTGGCTGTGGAAACCCCACCGGGACACATGGGGAGGAAAGGGACTCAGTTTGCAGCCTGGGGGTGGCAATACCGAGATGTCCCAGGTGACCACACGGCACCTGCTGCTGCTTCTGGCTCCAGCTTCCCGCAGGAGTCCTGGTCCATCCCACAGTGATTTACGGCCCTTCAGCTGGACTGGACCCACACGGCTCCCAAGTTCAGAAAGATGGTTGGTTTGAAAACAAAGATGTCAGACTACTCTGAGGCATCAATACTTCAGCAAAACTGTGCTGGACCCGCTCTCATTTAGTCCTAGGTATAAAAGGAAAGACTTGGGAGGGCTAGCTCAGCCTGAAAGATCTTCAGCGCAGGGAGCAAGTGTTGTGTGACCATGTGGCGGTCTGGATTTGCCCATCTTCCCCAGGTCATTGAGCTGAGGGTGCTGGGCAGCACCTTCCTGCCTCTGTCTGCAAGTGATGGAGACAGATGCTCGCAGCCCCTTCTGCATGTGCCTCTCCCGTTGCTATCCCGAGCCTTGGTACTCGCTGCTTGGTCAAAGGCCTGATTAGGAGCTGCAGGTCCAGGCTCCTCAATGGGAACTTCAATTGAATCAGGGTATTGGTCTGCACTCAACCAGCACTAGGGAAGCTGCCTTCCTCCTGGAAGAGTCTACAGGCAGCTCAGTGCTACCCCACAAGCTGGGCAGAGCACAGGCCTGGGGAAGGCTTTCCTCAAAACATACAAGTGGGAACAGTGCAGGGAGCAGAGGAACTGTCCCCAACTGCATTTATCCCAAGTGCACCAGAAGCAGAGAGCAAGCAGAGACTCTGCCTTCTTATTACACATGTACACAAGCTCCCCTAACCACAAAGGTGGCCTTTTTCTCCTTGCCCTAGAGCTGCTGCACATTGCCAAGATGCTGGAAAGGTGCAGGTTAAGGAGAAAGGGACTGAGGGAAAACCTATGTGAACCCGAACTCTGGGCTCTCCCCAGTCAGCAAGAGAAGTCCTTGTGCCCGGGGCAGCCCCATTTCTGCCTTCACTGCATGTTGTGCTGTGTCCTAACATGCATATGTGTACATATATATAAACACATGCATGTGCCTATGTTTATATATATGCCAATAGATGGATGGAAGATATTTAATGGGGCCCAGCCTTTAAACCAAGCAAAATCGTAACTCTCCTGTTTTACTATTGAGTGATGAGGTTGGTTTAAGGATGAACTAAGCAAGCTGAAGCTTAAGAACAAACTCATCGTGTGGCCTGAAATTAATTATTATAACCAACATGGGAACTTAATCTCACAAAAACACGAGTTTATTAATAGGTGAAGGAGCTGAAGAACCGCACAGTCCGTCCAGTCCTCTGATATATTTTTCCTAATCTCAGTTATGAAATTCAATGTCGCAGTTTTACAAGGTACATATTTTCAATTAGTGAATGTTACAGAACATAAACATGAAGTGAATATTTGTATTAATGGGATTCAAACAAATCAACGGAAAGAGATATCAACTCTAGTTATAATACATGGTGAAAAGAATCAAATTTGGAAGGTGATCATATATACTGTTGTACAGCAGATAATATGTAAACTGTTCCATATTGCATGACATTCATAGCATATTCATAGAAAAGTCAATCAAACTGAACGATGGCTTAGAAACTGTATAATGCCAAAGTTTGCTACTTTTGTTTCATCTTGATATATTGACCGAGTCAATATTTTCATTGTGTAGAAATACTGTATATAGTAGAAACCCTCCAGTATCTTCCACATTCAAATAAATAAAGTTATTACAATTACAGTTTGGTATTTGGTGTTAAACATCTTAAATGTCTGCTTCTTCCTAGCCTTCAAAAGGAAAAGTAAATAATGAATATGCTTAACCTGGTTTGACTAACACCTTCATCTCTCTGTAAGACCTTGCTTCTGAAACCAGACTATAACATCGACCACATTTGAGGTGTGGCTGGGTTGACTAAAACAGCTGAACACGGTTAAAAAGGTGGAAAGTCCATAGCCATTCTACACACTTTCATTTATTGTCTGGACAATTAAAGTACAAATAATTCAAACACAACAAGGTTATGAAAAAAACATTTACAATACTTTCCCTCAGAAATGATCTAAACTAGCAAGGTTAACATGAAGTCATTCATTATAACTAAAGTATACAACTGCCTGGTCCTAAGAAAGATTTTTTTAAATTATTATTATTATTCAGATAGTAAAACACATCGTAGAGAAAAGATTCTGACATGCCTTCCCCACTAATGCTTAGCAAATGCATCAAAACTTTCCCAGCAAACTGCGCTCATTCATAGCAGATGATGTATAAAGGTTTCCCTGAACATTGAATGAGTGTTCCTTTAAACTAAAATCTAACATTGTTAAAGTAAAAAACTGATAAAATTATGATGCAGCCTTTGCTTTAGTTATTTGTCTACTACAAAAGTTTGCCTCTTCAGTGTGAAAAAACAATACTTAGTCTACATGCAGTTAGTGGGTATAGCATGGAAAAAATGCACAAAATAAGCACAAGTTATAAATAACCATAACGTTTTATTACCATTAAGACTAAACTTGTATTGAAAAGATTTTATATAACAAGACAAGAAAAGCAATAGCAAATTTAACTATCAACTAGATTATGCATAGCGAGTAACTGTTTCTAGTACTCAGGGAAGAGCATGACCCTTTTTTTGTTTTAAATATATAACCGTACAAAGCACAAACATACTAAAATGATCAGTGCACTGGACATGGGAGAGCACCCCCTCAGTCATTTTGTTCCCTTAGCTCTGTTTTCCCCAATCTGAATTACATTAAAATAAAGACCCAGTTGTTTTCTTTTCTACTGTGCAGTAAGAAAAAATATTCACAACAAACATGACAATATATCAAACAATATTTCTACACAAGTTACCTTGATACCTCTGTCACTTAAGTATCATAAGAAAACATTTTAAGACATATACAAACAAAACTAGCAAAGTGTTACAACTTATAATAAATTAACCAAAAGAAAAAATAACTTTATATATATATATATTTATATTATATATACACATACACACACAACAAAATGACACAATAATATGCTTCTTCCCATAGTTTAAGTAAACAAATAAGTAGACTAGCCAAACTAGCTATATTTGATTTTGGCCATATGCATCACATCGGCAATTAAATAAATAAGTGTTTCAAGCAACATAAACAGTGTTCCAAATGTGCCAACACAGCCCAATTATATTAGCATGGGCTATAAAGTGAATTTGAAAATTCTTAACAAATTTAAAGCAAATGTATTTTTTTCTAAACACATTACATTTAACTATGATACTAAGATATGTAAATAATTTCGTAGCACCTACTGCTCAAACCAAGGAAGTTTTTGATCAAAAAATTAATTTTTTAACTTTTGTTCTGCTGATATCCCATACTGATGACTTAAAGAAAAACCGTCTTGCAACTCATCTCCTTGCTTTTGGGTTTTGACTGTGGGTAACTGCGTGCCTGGGAAGAACACTCTCCCGTACTGTATTTAATATTTTTATTACATGCTATGAAAAGATACGAAGATCATCTGTTTGTAGCCCATCCTTCAAAAAACAATCTACTAATCCAGTTTAAAACACACATCTTGATCTCTAAAAAGTTACCAGTGCAGTATGAACATGACAAAGTTGTCAATTTCCCCTAAATTAGCCAGTCAAAATATTTTTTCTCAAATCCAGATTCTCTTGTAAAAATTCTTTATATTTTATAAAAATAGATTTTTCTTGAAACCCATTTTCAGCAAAGAGACCACCTCTTTGGCAACATTGTTAATGTTATTTAAATTGTTATGTCATCAGGTATCCCCCTTTACCCCATTCCCTAACAGAAGACTGTTTAGTTCACATGATATAAAAGAAAAAAGGAAAAATAAAAAAAGTTGCAAAATTATGTTCTCCTTTTTGCAATTTTTATTGTTCCTCTTTAATTTGTGGGGGAGTTTACCAATCTGATTGGATCAATGTTTTGAAAAGAAGAAAAGAAAACAAAAATCTTTTTTCTCACTTTTAATCCCATTAGTTCGTAAAAATTGTTTTTGTTTTATTTATTTTTTTTCAAATGAGTGAATGGTCATCTTAAAAAGACCCACCTTCAAGGAAGGTAGTAAAACTAGCTGGCCGGGTAAAAATCCCTGCACATTGTTATCTATGTATATTATATTCAACAACGACAGCTATGAAAGAACATTCAATGCATCAAAGGTTTTTTTTTTTTTTCTTTTTCTTTTTCTTTTTTTTTTTCTAAGCATTATAAAATCCTTTCCTGTTCATCACAGGATATCCAATGTTTTAATACTTAGGCAACACTGGCTTATAAAGTCCATGGTTGAATATAAGCCTTGAAGAGTTTTTTTTTTGTTTGTTTGTTTTGTTTTGTTCGTATATATATTTATATATATATATTTTAGTAAGTAAGGATATGAAATTCAGGATTTGTGGGTTTTATTGGTTTTAAAGGAAACTTGCAATACTCTGTCTCCTAAACGGTATCCATTAAGGCTGGCAATCGCCATGGCGGCTTCGTCGTAGTTGGTCATGGTGACAAAGCCAAATCCCTTGCACTTGTTGGTGTTGAAATCGCGGATCACCTTGACGTTATTGACCGCTCCGAAGGGGCCGAAGAGCTGCCACAGGACGCTCTCATCCGAGTCGGGAGACAAGTTGTAGACGAAGATGCACCATCCAGTGCCGGTGTGACCGGGGATGTTCATTCCCACAAGGCTCGTCATGCCGTCGATGGTGATCGGGGAGAACCTACCGAGCAAGAACAGGGGTCTATTCTAAATATATCTCTTGGCACAAAGTACGCGGAGCCAAGACTTTAAAGCAAAAAACAGTCCAACATCAGTTAAGGGTCACGATCCAAGCCCTGGGAGATGACTTCACGGCCACCCTTGGTGCCGAGCTCCTGCTTAGGCGGAGGGGAGCTGAATATACTAAATGAAAACACCAAATCCAGGCACTAAGACACTTCCCCTCAAGCACAAACCTAGATGTATACAATGAGCTAATAAAAGAAATGCTTAAGCACAATCTAGGTCAGAAAGGGCCTGCTCATGCTGTCACAAATACGAGTTCATGTAAAAAGGCCTGTAGCAATTTACCATATATTTCCATTACTAAAATAATGTGGTTTCAGGGCCATTGAGATCTAACACTTTGCTTTTTACTAGTTTGTGGTGAAAAATCAGATTTAAAGACCATTATAGCTGCATCCTGACAGTGGTGTTTCATAATAGTAGCCTCTTCAGCTAAAAATACTTCTGGGTTTCGGGCAAGCTCCGAGTACCATACATTCGCTCCCCCTTCCCGACATGAGCATCACTGCTCCCAGGGCTCCCGCAGCTGGCCATGGAGTAGGGACCATCGAGGCAGCAACTGTAGGGCCAAGGAGGACACAGGGATAATCGGGGAACATTTTCCCACCAACATCTTCCTATGGGGAGGCCCTACCGGCCACGGCTGAATTCCAGGCTCTTCCAAGAGCCGGAGATGCTCCTAGAACATCTAATTTAGGCTGCTTTTTCCCCCTGCTGTCTTTTGCGGCCTGCATTTAGGTTCAGGAACCTAAAGCCAGGCTAAACTCCACATCTGCCTTTCCAAGCACCCCGAGGCTCCTGCCAGCCTGGTCCTCCTGCCTTGACCCCAATCTGGGGAGCCCACAGCCCCAAAGAGCATCACAGTCATCGTGCACGTTGCTAGCAAAGACCCCGAGCAGCAACGGGCTCCAAGTGCAGCGTAATTTTCCTTTCACCAGTTTGATTTAAAAAGGCCACAGATTCCAAAGCTACACTTTGCAGTACATTTTAAAAAGCAACTAAATAACAGAAAAGCCTTAATAAAAATCCAGTTTCAACTTGGATGCAATGAATTTTAATACTCCAAATGAGTAATAATTCCTCAGGACTTTTTCAGTGAGAACTGAGGGAATGGAAATGGGAAGGGGGAAAAAAAAAAAGAAATAGACCTCAAGGTAGACAAGGAGGAAGCTGGCTCTCAGCCTCTCCAAAATCCCTGCTTTGACATTTCTAATATTTTCATCTGCACTTAGCAAACTGTCTTACGCAGTGTCTATTAAATAACTATAAGAGAAGCTACACGCTTTGATGACTGCTCCCTGTTCTGTTGACTCCTGACAGCACTTTGTATGTATATTTGAGGAAACGAGACACTGGAGTAGAGATCTTCAGCTGAGAAGCACCACTGGGTGCAGCTATCCTGTAAATTAGCAGTCTGCAAAGGCTCAAAGCACTGGGCCCTCAGACACACATACAGGTTTGCAAAAACCACTTACAGGAAAATAAATGGCAATTTTCCTACCCAACATCACTTCTCACAACATCCCTTTACTTCTCTCTTGGATTCTGAGGCTAGAAATATTATCGAGTCGTTCGGCAGGGCTCTATCCTGCCGCACGACCCCAGCTGCTGCACGCTGGGCTCAGCCCAGTTATACCCATCCCCTCACCATAAGACAAGGCCAAGGTGTGAAGAAGGCCAAGGCAGAGCTGGTAAATGGTCAACGAGCCTAAATTTCTTTGCAAATTTAGAGACAGGACTTGAAGCCCAACACTGACAAGCGGAAACTGGGCTAGCAGCATATGTACAAACAAAAGACTAGATTTTCTGCAAGGTCTAAATTTAAAGTGAAGCCCAACACTAAGGTGTTTACCTAGGAAAGGGTGTTATTGTAAAGTCTGTACAAATGCACCACGCCATGCAGGTGGGACAGGCATGTGCAATAGGTTTTATTTTGAAGTTTGGCATTTATAAGGTATGTTTCACTGATGCAAAGGATTAAACTTTCATACAGTCTCCTGGTGAAAGGCTCCCTCCGAGAATCCCTAAGCAGCCATGCGGCTTTCAACTATTTATGTACCCTGGGCATAGAAGCTGCTCTAACTCCCGGGAATCTACACATGAAGCTAGTATGAGTTTGACAGGAATAAGATGCATGAGTTATGCAGGTGAGCTGAAATTAGGATTCAAAAACATTATATTTTTGCTACTCCTTGCCTGCAAAAGCATTTGAGATTTGCTGAGAGGGGAAAAGTAACTAATTTAAGCCACCTAAAAACCATTATTGGAAAAAAGCTTTTGTGATTTTCTAAGACTAACTTTGCAGACGCTCTCAGTAGACTGAGCATTAAGAAGGCAGATGCCTAACTGCAGATAGGTGCGTGAGTGAGTTTCCTGCTGCAGGTAGCTCATGTGAAATGAGAAATCAAGTTCTCATTTGTTAGGACTAAATATCTTCTGTCCTACACCAGAGGCCAGTGAAGTTCTATAGAGGTTGTTACATTTTTAGAGAAAAAACCCTGAACAAAACCATCTTTCTGACCGGTGCTTGTGCCCAAGAGCTTGGGAAGGTTTTTGTCATTGTATCAAAGGAAAAAAAAAAATGAGGGGAGAACGCACAGGATGTGGCGTGTGGTAAAACCAGGTGGTGATTTCTGCCTCACCGTATTACTATCACACTAGTTATATTGCTAATAAACCAAAGGTACTGATAAATTCATGAGATAGAGCTTCTGGAATAATACTAAGGCTCTGTTTTCAGCATTAATTTTCACTTTCAGGAATAGTCTCAAATCTACGATTTATATACACAGCGGCTACTGCAGCAGTCGTTAAACTGCATCCACTAGAAGCTACTTTAAAGACATACTTACCATGGCATTTACAGGATGAACTTAAAAAAAAAAAAAAAAAAGAGAAAAAAGCTCAAATATTTTTCAAATGTGGCGAGTAGAAGCATTTCAGAAGATTAAGTGTTTTCTCATCTTAATAGTGGGGGGCTGGCTGGACATCTTTGGGGAACATCAGCAATGAGCCTAGGCCTGTCCCTTGCGGGGAGGTTGGCTGCGTTGGTGTGCGCCAGGAGCAGAGACACGAGCAGCGTGTCAGCTCCCTCGAGCTAGCAGATCAAACACGGAAACATTCAGGAAACAGCACAAACGTTTACAGACGGGCGCAGTTTTAACCCGCGGGTACCGCGCACAGACACATACACACACAGAAACATCCCCCTGTGTAAATCAAATGAAAAGAAAGCTCAAACACCAAGAAATATTTGCAAGAAATTATGAAACCTGTAACAAAAGAAACTTAGGGTTGGTTAAGGTGCACGCAGCTATAACTTTTAGAGTCAGCTTGTGACTAAAGCAGATGTAGGAGAGTGAAGATCTTGCTGTGAATTTAGGTAACAACGGAATAATTCAGTTTATAATAATTCAGCTGGTCAGTTTTACATTACCGGATCAGAGGGTAGTTAATAACTCAATATTTCTGATTCTGGACAAACTGCCATTTATTAGCAGGATGACTGGAGTTAGAAAGTTTGTAGCTGTTGCACCAAAACCATTTGAGAAGCCCACCTGTAAATAAAAAAAAGGTTGAAAAAAAGAAAAAAAAGCAATAAAACCCACAGAATTGGTGTGTGGCCTTTAAAGTAACAAAAACAACTGAAGTCCAAACTTAAAAAGAATTTGACATGCTGGTGGAAGAAAAAAAGGAATTAAAAAAAATAAAGTTAGTGAATTAAAAAAAAAAAAATAAACTGTGGCACCAATCTGTGCCAACATGGACATCTGGCAATCTGTGGAATTCTAATTACCTCTTTACGCCATAGGCCATATTAAGCAAATTGTCCAGCCTGAAAAGAGAAGGAGGGTCTTTGGGTTAATGTCTCACAGATGGCAAGATCGCTCAATGGAACTATTATTAATAGCGTTCCAGTTTCAAAGAAGAAACGTTCAACAAGTTTCCCGCACGTCTAAGGAGCCTCACGGCTACGGCCCGCTCTGTTGAGTTTGATTGTGCTCAAATTTCCATCCCAGCAAATACAGTAAATTTTAAAATTTATCCACACTCTTAATTAAAAATTTCGTTTTCAAGGTTTGATTCCCCCCACCCCAAAGGTCATACTGGTACAGAATTTTTGAAAATAATTCTACTGTTCACCTTACATTCATAGTAAACTAGAACCATGATATTTTGCAACTACTTTAACATAAATCTTTCATTCTGCTAGGATACATTTAATAATAATCTAGAACATATCAATCTAAACAATCACCAAGTTTTGCAGAATAAGTATAAGCATCTGCTTTACTTTGGCACGCAGTAAAGTCTTTTATCCAGTGAAGGACTTGGTGATAAGCTCTACAGACACAGTTAATATGCCAAAGACGAACTAAATTTATATTGGTTTTATATCAGTCAATTAATGACTGCCTTTTTCTATGGTCTTCTTGAATTCATTAGCATTTTCTACCCTGAAAATTTTGCATTCTTTTCCAATAATTTTCTAAAAACCAATATGCAACTCTGTTATACTTTTTTCCTTTCTTTTTTTCCCTTGAATAAAGCCTTTTTAGTTGAATGCCAGGTTGCCTGAAACTAATCCTACAACATAAAAGTAACAACAACAGAATGTAATGCTAATCCTGGCTTACGTATCAGATGGAAGCAGCGCATTCCGAATGCAAAGCATAAAACATCCCTGAAAGCACCTGAGGGATCATGGCCAGGACTAGTACGAGGCCTCTTTATGCCAAGAGCAGGTATCTCAGGCTAATAAATTTAATGATACCACCGGTGAGTGCAACAGACTCAGCTTTTTTTCTTGCTACCAATCCACTGGCATTAACAAACTGTGAGCTGCACCAAAACTGTGATAATGCAGCAGAAAATAAAAGCATTACCCCCAAAATCAGGAAGAACGGGCTAGTAAGTGCTCGTGTGATTAGCAGCGTAGCTCTATTCTGTCCCCCTTTCTCTCCCCGACTTCCCGAGATCCGAGCGTACGGTACTTCAGCCGCTCTAGCAAATACAACATGACTGCTGCTGTCAGCAGATTTTCCTCCTCATTCTCCAGGAAAGAATATTTAATTTTACAAAGAAAATCAGGTCAGCCCACGCAGCTAACGCACGTTCTCCCCGCGCAGCACCTGCCCCGACACCTCCGTCCCGGTGGAGCTCGGGCGCTTTTCCAGGTGATTACCTGAACCTCTGAGCCTGGTGGTGGAGCGGTCCGGGGTAGCGTCTGTTGGGAGACTGGTACAGCTGCGAGAGGAGGGCCTGGCTTGTTTTCTGGCTGGGGTTATTGGCAAACTTCACAGTAATTGGTTCTGTAGCACCGCTAGGCTTCTGGCCATTTAGTCCCTTTATGGCTTCTTCCGCCTCTATTCTCTTATCAAAACGGATAAATCCCACACCTCGAGAAACGCCTGGGAAGGAGAGACAGGGGACAAATAAATACACGTACAGCAGCCTCATCTCTGTGGTGAAGCAAACAATGCCGATTTTGACTTAACAGAATGGTTTGCACATTAAATATCCTATCTGTAAAAATGCCATTCCCCAGCTGTGCTCTTCACGAGCAGCTACCACGTTTAATACAATGGTTTTACCCAAACAGCATCCTGCATTTGGAGACCCCTCAATAAACACGAGCCAGGTAGGTCTCCAAGCAGTCTTGCATCTGCATTTTGCCATTTTCAGGAAAAAAAAAAAAACCACAAGAAAGGTTTTTAACCTGTGACTTGATCAACCAGAATCCGTGAGGTGATGATGCGCCCATATTGTGAGAAGAGCTGTTCTAACTCCTTCTGGGTCATGGTTTTGGGAAGGCCGCTGACATACAAGTTCGCATCTCTGATTGATGCTGAACTTGGACGGGCGTACGACACCTACGGAGTCGAGGAAAGGAAATGCACGTTAGTTAGCTTGCTCCACCCTTCACAATTCAAATGGTCAGTTTATTTATTTTACCCTTTTTCACACTTGGACATGAGCTGGAATAACACCACAGTTGGCAGGTTACCTCTTCTGCCAAAGCAGCCAAATCAAGAAACATTAGAAGAACAAAGAAAAAGCCAGAGAGCTTAAAACAAACGCAAGAGCTCCTTAAGGCAACAATAACTATTGTTCAGAGGTAGATCAACGTGCAACTTCCCACACACGGCTTTGTAAATACACCCCTTCGGGCTGTAGGTGTGTGGATGATTTACTGTATCTAACATTTAATAACTCCAGTCTATACGTAGCCTTCTGAAAACTTTTTTTTCCTTCTTTTTTCTTCCCCCCCTTTTTTTTTTCCCTCTCCCCTCTATCTTTAAGAGTCTGCAACAGATCAGGTTATTTGCAGAGTGATCTTTTGTTCTCTCTCTCTGTGTTTTTATCCTGAGCTGGCAAGATGTGTTCTGGATGAACTATGAAGTGCTGGGGAAATTAGACTAAATGAACATCTGCTTGGAAAACTGCAAGCTGACACTTACTGTCATATCCGCAATTTATCAGAAGAAGTTCCCTTGCACTATAAGCCCCAAATCAGACTGTAAAATATCCTGGGCAAATAAACAAGAAAATCTGAGGCGCTACACATAAATTGTTGGAAAATTATTAAATGAACTCTCTGCACTGCTGTTCTACCTATGGAAAACACAAATCCAGAGCTGAGTGAAAAATAAAATTTATATTTACAACATATACATAAATACCCTTCTGCGCTTTTCCAATGATATATACAATGAGAATAATATATGTATTTAAAGTAAGAAAAGTACTTCCAGGATAAAGCCTAGCAGCAAACAGCACGGATCACACAGAATTACTTTGCAGCACATCTGAAACAGCGCTGATCTAAACCTGAATATTCCGCACTTCATCTTGATTTATTTAAATATAAACAGATCAGTGCTTTTCGGCATTATGCCTCAAAACCTGTCTTGGGAGGAGATGGGGGGGTCCCCGCCAGGAACACGAAGCATTCAGCAATTGTCTTCCCCTCTCCTCCAGCCCGAGCCCAAACACAGGCGATGTCAAATGGAAGTCTTTGTGCTTTATGTGTCAAAGAGTTGTCTCTATCTGCTCCACACCTAAAAATAGATGTTGACTCAACACAGAAAATGATGTGAATGACTAATATCCTTCTACAATCCTCTGCACATAATAAGAGGCAAACTTTAAGGATTTTGCATTTTAAGGTTCTTGGCAACTTCTTTATAACTTGCGTGTTTGTACAAAACGTTTTAAAACTAACATTTAGAGAGAAAGCTAAAGAGGAGGGGGAAAATTCAGGGAAAAAAGTGAAAAGGAGGTTAGATAAAACATTTATATCCATGGAGGCAGCTCAGGCAGCAGTAGGTAAAGGCACACACAAGAATAACAAGCAGAGAAGTGTTCAGAAATGGAGATTAGTGCCTAAAGGCCAAGAAAATTGGGGTCAAAACTACGACGTGCCCTAGTGATTTAGGACCTTGTGGTCCACGAAGCGTCTCTGCCGTGAATGCATCTGGATCACAGGATCATCAAGCTCCTTGCGATGCTTCTAGATCAGCATATGTGCAACAGCACCTGATTCTGGGGACTGTGCTGGGTATTTGGAGTCCACAGAACTAGGGATAAACCAGCACAATGAATCCCACAGCGACAACAGCACCTCAGCCCTGGAGCCGAGTGCCCTCTCCTCAGCCCGAGGACATTCTGCATGGGCTGGTATGTGGCCAGGACGGCGCTGGTGCCTTCACAAGAGCATCACGGATCTCTGCAAAGAAACTCTGCGGACGTCTCACCTTGAGAAGGCACCTCAGTCTAACCTGCTTCGAGAATAACAGTTTAGAAACACTCAGGACGCTTGAGAAGGGGCTCAGGGATCTTACCTGCTCCTCACAGCAGAGCTGCAAAATTAATAAAGTTCCTGGGAAAAGAGCCAGGGGTTTCCTTCGGGTATTCTCACTGGCTCGTGTATTAATCAAATGCCACATAACTGGGAGCAGGAGGAGTAGGGGGATACGCAAAGCCCCTCACGTGGAGCGCTAGTACCCGACCATTATTTTATACACACACACACGTATCCATACACGTAAATACAACAACCCTGCACCAAAAATACCGCACCGGGCAGCTCCCCTGTGCACCATCCCACCAATTCATCTCCGTGGAGCACGTGTCCACACCACCGCTCGGACCTGGTTTTAATTCCTCCTGCAATCAAACACCCAGGTTGCAGGGGAGCCCGGCCCACAGGCTGCCAAAAGCAGCTCGGCCGTCTTTAATATCAAGGAGAAAAGGTTGCGAGCCCAACGCGTGCGAGGCCAGCGCGGTCAATTATTTATCAGCGTCTGAGTCTTCTTCATCTTCCCTCGCAGGTCAGCAGACAAATCCATTGGTTGGACCGCGTCGTCCTGGTTCCAAGCTTTCACTCGGTTTGCACTGCGGCTCGGTGCGTTCTGGATTATTGACCAAAGAAAGAAAACATCCACCTGACCCTCCACCATAGCAGAAGCTCCTTGGGATACACAAGTTGTCACAGGCAGGAGCCAACTCGGGCTCCCATTTTGTCACTGAAATCTGTAAAGCATCCTGCGAGGATGCTGCAATTTCTATATTCACATTTTCCACCTGTTAAGGATCATTTTTTGCTCAGAGCAGTGTTAGGGCCCCATAATGAAATATCTAGTTGAAAAGGGAAAAAAAACACAGAAGCCTGAACCACAAGTAATCCAAATAAATGAGCTGGATTATACCAAACTATCGCTCGGGCCTGGTGTTTCTCAGCACGGGAGCGTTTGCTTCTGCACCGACTGCAGGTCTGAGCGTGCTGGGGTATTTCACCGCATGAGACAGTTCTGGAGCTCCTAGGTCAAATTCACAAGGAAGAAATCAAATATTACCCGATTCATTTTATGGCTCACCAGCCTCCAATGTTCATTTCTATAAATATACACAGTAACAGTGGGAAAAAAGGGCATTTGCTGGAATACTTCTCATCTGACGTTGAACACTGCGTACCCCGTGTAAGTGCTCCTCTTCTCTTAGGAGACTGCGCTGCTCCCTAAACGCTCCTGGAGACGGGTCGGGGCCAGCACTTCATGACTTCCACGGAAATGCGCAATTATTCTCAGTTTGTGAGCATGGAAAAAAAGCGCAAGCGAGGGCAGTAATTTTCCCTATCGATTCCCATTTGCCCATGTAGAGGACTTGAAGAATCCCTAACCTCGAGCCTCCTCCGAAGGCAAATGGAAGCTCTTGGCGAGTCAGGCAGCTCCAGCACAAGTGCCCGGAGGCACCAGCACATCCCATGTGTCCTGGGAAGGCAAGACAAGGCTCTAGACGGGCAACCATCCCGTTGATGCTCATCTCGGGGGATGCCCTCAGCTCCTGTGCTAATCCCAGGCCTGAAGTCCACCTTGGGGGGCCTCCTGCCCAGAGCAGGTCCAAACAGGGCAGGTCGGAGGCCCCAACAGGAGCCCTGGACCACCGCGCGGTCCCCAGGTCCTGAACCGGGCAGTGACGGCCCCACAGGCCCCAGGACACCGCGCAGGGAGGAGCAGCCGGCGCCGCGTGGCTCCCCGGGCTCCTTCCATACCCTGATGGTGCAGCACGTCGTGGCGCTGGGAAACAACAACCACCTCCGCTGCCATCATCCCCAAGGCCGCCGCTCGGGCCGTGTAAGCCTCACCGCGGTGCAGCGTTTCTCGCACAATTCTGTGTGCGGTGATGACGGAGTTAACGACGACGGCCCAAAGAGCCAGGCCACCTGCTTCAGCCGCACACAGACCTGGGGAACGTGGAAATGAAACTTGCCCTAAGCCAGAGGGTGGAGTAAGGACAGGTAAGAGATTCCTCACAGCCGCTGCCGGGGCTGTGCCCATGCCCTAATTCTGTGCAAACATTCAGGTGCAAGAAGCTCCCCTTAAAGCTGTGCATTTTGCCCCACACTGGCAAAGCTAAAACAAAATCCTCAGGTCCAGCTGCTGAAGACACACACATAAATCACCTTCAAGCCTGCGGAACGCCCTGCGCTTTCCTTGCTCTTCGCCACATCCTTGGCACGGGGGAAGGCAGGGAGTGACAGGGCACTTCACTGCTGAGTGATTCAATCCTGTTTCAGCAGGATTAATTACGATCGCAGGTAAGATACAAGGGTCTATCCCATCGTTTCGGGAGACATCCACAGGTAGTGGCCTGGAAGCACTCCGGCGGCATCAAGAGCAGGGCCGAGAGAAATAATTGCTCCTGCTCCATGGAACGAAAAGGCCTTGTTGGCAAAACGGAGGCAGTTGGAGAGATCTCACGAGGAGCAGGTGCACACGACTTAGGTGGAGGCGCTCGGTACGCGCGCGAAGCGGCAGAGCCAAATTGGGATTCGCACAAAACGGAGCACGGAAAGGTCCCGGCATTAGAGCGGCCGAATTACTACAGGCACCCGGGTGAAAAAGGACTTGTTAACAAGCACTGCAGAGGCCAGAAGTGGATGCAGAGCCTCCTTCTAGAAAGGAAAATACAGTGAACGAGGTCAGAGCCCTTCCGGATCCAGATCTGTGGCACCGTTGGAGCTTCCTCTCCAAGGTTTCATCCTGGGGAACCTGCACACGCAGCAGACGACCTCCCTCATGACCAACGGGCTGCCAGAGCACAGAACTAAATGAGCATCTGCGTTTCAAAAGGAACCACGGGAGGAGGACCACATCCCAAAGCTGCAGTTCAAACACCTGCGGTCTGGCTTGGGGTGATGAGAAAGCCTTGCAGGCACTTTCACACCTCTGCCCATTAAATCACTTGGGCTGCTTACAACAGTGCCAGAGAAATAAAAATAAGTAGCCAGAGCTGGGCAGTAATGTTAGTACTACCTATGGCCCCCTAAAACGAGAATAATTTCCCCTGGTCCTATTTGCTGTGTTTTAAACTAGCACCGTCCTGCCCTGCTGATCAAACAAATGAGAACACGATAAAAGTCAACATTTGGAGCTAACAATAGGACATGTTAAATACCAGTAGTTACGTTCCACATCAATTATTCATTTAACTGGAAACGTAGAATAATTTGAGATGCAGAGAAAACCTCTAGCCATAGTGGAACCATCCTCTCTGCTCGGTATTTAATCACCTTACCGATTTGATAAATTTAGGAACTGAAAAAATGTGGGTTTAGGCTTGGTCTTTCCCTCTCGCCTTAGTGCGGACATCGCTCTTGGGTCTGGCTCTGTCCCCTCCTGCCGGAGCAGAAACCAACCAACCTACTTCTGCAACAGAAAAGGAGGGAGGAGGCATCCAAGGCAGCGCTTAGGAAATCATTCGCTCTTTTTCATTCCCAGCCTCTTTCCAAAATCCTGTTCTGTCCTTGCTCCAATGTCCTCCAACATGAAGCCAGATCACCCCATGCATATTGTAAAATCCTCCCTATGTAAAGTGCAAAATCCTTCCCCGTGTCCCTGCGGATGCTGCCGGTTTCCCCGTCTCAGAGCAGCACGGTTAAGCAGACTGCACCTCATGCATCACACGTCTTGTTTTCCTCCTGATATTTGATGCAACTGAATCGCAATCTTCAGCAGCGGCAGTGACCTTTCATGTGCTTTTATGGATGGGCAAATTTAATTTCTAAAAATAGATCCCATTTCTGGAATATGCGGTTACTTTAACACACGCTGCATCTTCACTCATTCCTAACTATTCTGTAGAATTATGTAAAGCTTGAGCTGCAAAAATAAAAAGTGAGGTCCTTTTCCCCTCACAAAATGATGATGATGAAGCTACGAAATGGCGTAAATAAAATATGCACCATGATCAGCTGAGGAGGAACATAGCATGTAAAACCTATTACCACCAGGCACATAACGCTCCCTTCGACGCCTTCCCCGAACAGATATTCTGCAAATAGTCACCTCTTGACTTTGACTTGAAAGGGCATCACTGACTTAAATAAAATGCACATAAATATTTTAGCTGCTAGAGTGGAAAGGGGTTATTTATTGTAACGCAATAATAAAAAGAACATTTCTCCAGTTATTTTAGTCCGCACATCTGAGCGCAGGCTGCGCCTCACCGTTTTGCTGATCCTGCTGTAAAACCTGCTCCTCCTGCGAACGCCCGGCTATTTTGCAAGGCGTCGGGAAAGGGAGAGAACATTAAACTGCCACAAACTGTTACTGAAAGCGAAAGGATTTGGGGACACATGCTGAACTTGGAGCTATTTAAAAAAAAAAAAAAATCTTACTCCTTTGAGGAGAAATTAAGCCTTCTGGGGTCCAAAATGGAGTGCCACTGTCCCCCAGGGCCACCCCCTTGGTGCCAGCAGATCGGGGACAGCGGACAGGGAAAATCCGCCAGCGGGGCCAAGGCCACGGGGAGGTGCAGGCCATTCGCCCCCTGCAAACGGCTTGCACAGATCAGCACAAACCTCCCGTCCAAGCAGACGGTAACCAGGAATACGGCTCGCAGAGGCGCCACTCCATGGCTCCATCCGCACCATCCCCAACAAGGGCTCCGGCACCCCAGCCGCAGGGCCCTGCGGATTCATTCCTCGTCCTCAAGCAAACCACGAGGTACAGAGAATAAACCTACTCTGTAACGGTTCTAGCTCAGTGGCATTCTAGTACGGCATCTGACTAGTATTAGTACTGATTTTTTCAGGAAAAATGAAAACCCCTAAAAAAACAAAACAAAACACCACACCTATGTACTACTGAATCACCTTCTGTATGATTATGGGAAGCTTCTCATTGATCACAAGG
Organism: Crypturellus tataupa; assembly: GCA_034781795.1. NCBI lineage: Eukaryota > Metazoa > Chordata > Aves > Tinamiformes > Tinamidae > Crypturellus > Crypturellus tataupa. The sequence goes on from JAWLRI010000763.1 coordinate 3,422,380, forward strand.
CACAACACTAATAAACTACAAAGGGCGTCTAGCTGGAATAAAAAATAGGCACTCATAATTTAATATGGAAGTGCAAAATTAAAATACTTCACTTTTACAACAGTGGTAACGGAGAAGGTAGCAGAATTTAGTAGCATTGTGTGATTTCTTACCGCTTTGCAAGATTTTGGAATTTAAGCAGTCTGCTCCAGTGACCCAGGTGCTACCAGAAACATTAAAAATGGGGTTCACAGATCCCTTAATGTGAACATTAGGAAACATCCATGCACAAAACAGTGCCCAGGGAAGGGAACCTGATTTCAAATGACCTCTAAAAGCAGCAATATGGCAAAAAAGGCCAAAAATCATGGGGATAAGGAGAGGTAGAAAGATGCCTTTCTGCAATTTGTGTTTATGTTGAAAATTGCTGATTAAACACCCATGTGCACAAAGCCTGGTTATTTAAAGCAAAAATGCTTTGGGTTAGTTTTGGGTGACCTTGCAAATACTTATTTAAATAAATTGTTTTACATACTATGCATTTCTTCCCAATCACTGAAGCATACGCAACTCCTGCATATGCAAAGCCAGATCAATCTCTTGCTTATTAAATTCTAATAGCTTTCAAGAGCACAACAAATTTTCAAGTACTCTATAAAAGTCTGCTAGTTATTAATAAGCATAAAATAAACCCAAACCTAATAAACTAGCTGCCATGCAATCCACAGTGAATTGCAAAATTATGAAAGAAAACACATTATTTCAAGAGAGTTTAGCTTGGCAACTTCCTAACTAACACAAAGCTTTAACTATAATAGATGAAGTTACTCTGGAAGGTGTAACTAATTTTGTTCTAGTCAGTCTGCATAAGAGATATGCAAAATAAATGGTTTTTGGTGTGGGAGTTCCCTCCCTTTTTGGTAGCTTCCACATTCTCCTGTAGCCCTGGAATATCACAACGGCAGCAGCACTGCTTTTGCTCACAAAGCCAAAAACGAGTGAGATGTGGAAAAAAAGCAGATATTTTAATCAGTTTTCTTGCTGCTCAGCTTTCTACTGCAAGTGGAAACTGCAGAGTTTGAGCATCACATTTCCACCTGCAGCATTTGATAAGGTGGCAGACCTTGCTGCTTTGCCTTAAATATTCCTATTTTTTTTTGTATATTAAACTGTATAAAATCCTGCTATGAGCATTTTCATATATTGCAGCATGTATACATACACACGGGATGGACCTCTTCAGAGGTTTGGAAATACTATTCTCTATATTATCTATAGATTTAGTCTTGCTTAATACTCAGCTCACCCCTGTTCTTGACTCAAACCAGGCTAAGCAGGAGAAAATTCCTTGAAACAATCCCTAGAAATGCACAAAAACAAGTATTCAACAAATATTCATCTAATTTTTGGTTTTACAAACATTACTTTGTCCAAAACACCATCTTTAGAGAAAGGGGAAGAACACCTAAATTATTGCCCATATTGCATCTTTTACCAGATATAATACTATTGGCATAATTGTACAGATACTTTCAGAAGTGAAGTTTCTATTTATACTCTAACCCTTTTTTTGGCTTTGAAATAGAAATTAAGCACAAAAATATAGGAAAATAGTACAAATCAAGAGGCAGCATTCTAAAATAATCAAAGCTATTTCAGTTATTCTGAAGCAGATTTGCTATTTGCCTGCCTTCATTTTTTTCATTCACTGACATTCTTTAAGCCTGATTATTTGTCAGAATTTGGGATGGAGAAATTTCCTGTAAACTGTTTCAAAAAGCTTCATCGGCCATGCAGCAAAAACGTGAGAGTAGAAATTTGCTTTTCTTGTGAGACCACTAAAGAAGGTCATTGAATAACTAATGGTCTATTACGACAATGAAATGAGAGACTTCAGTGGGATCGCGAATCCCTCTAGCTTTTAAAAGAATAAATCAAACTAAGGATGGGAAAATTGAAAAAAAGGAATGTTGTTTTCTGAAAATGATGCATTTTAACTTGAGGAACATGCTTCCAATACCTGACAATGACACGAGTGTCACTGGAAGAATTCATGTCAAGTTATTTCTCAGTAAAACCACCACAAGAAAATGTGTAATTGTTATTTATGAATACACAATTGTGTATTTCACCTCTGTTTATGTAACAGCATCACTATAGCTGTTTTATTCCACATTTAAATGCCACTGCGACACTGCAAAGAGCTCCCTGATACTTCCTGCCCCCTAACAAATACTAGGGGGGAGAAGGAAGTTTTATCTTCTGCTCATCCTCCCGTCATTCCGGGCACGAGCTGCTGACTGTGCCCCTTGCAACAGGATGTAAAACAGAGATGAAATTGCCAGAAACTGTTCCTACTATTTTCTCCCAAATTCCTTTCTTCCCAAAAGTTTCTTTGTGAATTTAGCAAAAGGCTCTTTGGATTGTCTTACCTTTATGGTTTTGGTCTGGAGTCTGAGTCCATTTAAAGTGTTAATGGCTTTCTCTGCATCCTTTGGGTCAATATAGTTAACAAATCCATACCCTAAACTCTGCCCTGTTGAAACAAACAAAAAAAAAAAAACAAACAAAAAAAGGAACTTAGTATCTTTTTAGCATATGAACAATACACAAAAAAATGTGACCAAAAGTCTGACAGTTTTGATTCTCATCTGCTTTCACCTAAACTCTATGGTACCTTCAGCATGTCATTCTCTCCTAAATACAGCAGAAGCCAATGCACACATTTTAAATAGTTGCTCTGAATTTTCTATTTGAAAAAAGGAAACCCAAGCCCTCTGCTCCCCACTCAATAAGTTTTTCTCTATCAGCATATAGAAAAGCATATAACCCAAAGGGCAACATGAGCAGAATTATAGGAAGTTTGGTGCCATGTTCATAAATGTAATTCTTCAGCCAGAACAAGAATGAGGCTACTGCCTATAAAAGGTAAGACGACACATCATTTTCTACTCTTTCTAAAGAGCATTAGAGGATTTTTTTAAAAAAAAGGAAAAACAATAAAAGAAAAATAAAAGAATATCAGGAAACCACATCATAACATTAGCCTTAAAGCAGCTGATTGAGCAATTGCCCCAAACCATCACCTATCGTTTTACTGCTTAGTGTGCAGCCTGTAAGCAGGAAGATAAAGGGCAGCCCAAATCACACCGGGTAGGAAGCTGTGTTAAAGCTTTCCTCGGTGTATTGGCTATGAGGGCAAAACAAAACCAGCCCAACCGCTGCTGTGCGCAGGAGCCCGCTCCAGCGGCCCAAATCCCATCAAGGGCCTCTTTGTCCCCAGCAAGACGAGGCAGAAAGGGAAGAGCTGGTTCATAACCGCGGCCAGAGCTTCGTGCTTGCGAGAGGCAGCCAAAACCTGCCTGAAAAAGCAGCCGTTCCTCAGCTCCCAAGCACCAATTTTGCAAGATCAACACGAAAGGCAACAGTCTCCAAAAATCCCCCATCTTACACATCCTACTGAGGCTATTCTGGACGTTTGGAGAAGATGGTTATGTTTTTCCCCTTCAGGCACATATGCTTAAGAGCATATTAACACAGATAACCAGATTTCTGAGCAAGCGCACGTCTGAGGCGGCAGGCAGGCGTTTCAGCTCCCCCGTTTCTCCTGCAACTCCGCAGCCGTCTGGAGAACACCCAGGTGAAACGGGCTGCCCTTGGGGACACAAGGGCTCCTGCTCGCACGCAGCGGAGATGGACAACGTGGCCAGAGCGCTGCTGAGGAGGGAGCAAGGCGTGAGCAGGGGCTTGCCAGGAGATCTGTGTTGCCCGTGATGGGGCCGAGCAGCAGCCCGGCTGCTCCTCGCACGGCGGCTGAGGAAGCAGCCGCCCACGGAGAGCCTGGATGCGCCTGGGAGACACCAGTGGCCACCGGAGCGCAGAGCTCCGGCGCCTTCTCTCCTGGCCTGCCACGAAGCCTGTTGTTCTCAGCATCAGACACGACCTGGAGTACAGCGTGTGCTGGAACACAAATACTGGGTGCGCTTCTGCCTTACAAACCAAAGCTGCTCAGCATGTTAGGGAACACCTTGAAAATCCATGCAAATGCAGGAGCCTGCTCCTGAAATGCCCACATGCAGGACAAGGGATGAGATGGCTGTTTTAAACTACAAAACATCCAAGGAGCAATTTGCTGCAGCCGATTTAACTCATACCCCTTCTTCCTGGAGAGCTCCATCACTACAAAAATATTCTTACCTAAGTTACATGGCATGGCCAGGAAAGGATTGAAGTGTGAGCCAGCAGCAGAACTATTGGAGGATACGTTCCATCCTGTGCCTTCCTCGTGTTCTTCTCTACCTAAGACACTCCACAGTCTCCAATTCTAGTGCACCTGAACACCTCAAATCCTATATATATTCAATTCTCATCACTCACAGGAAGGAAGAAGCCATCCCTAGGGAACTAATCTCATTTTATGGAAGAGTGAGGGAGATGCCAACATGAGGGCTTGGATAATTTGAGTTTACGAGCCTACCTTTCCCATCAGAAGCCCATCAGCCTGCAGAGCTGGGTCGCTAATACGTGGAGCTAATGCAAGGCCCTGGCACTTGCATCAGTCTGGACATGAGCTTAAGTGTCCTGGCTGAGGCACGTGGCATGTCCAGCTTCTAAGACTGTATAAAATGATTTTTAATAATCTCACAGAACAGTCTCGCTTCTGTAAATACTACTGCAAGGAAGAAACTAGAAATGAAAACAAAAAACCCCACAGATAACAAACCACAGGGAAGGGAAATAATGACAACACAATAATAGAATTATAGAAATACTTCACAGATCATTCACTTCTTTCCTGGGTGTTCTCTAGAAAGACTATGGAAGTTATTTAGATATCAGTGTATCTGATCTTCATTACCAACTGGATATATAAATATTTTCTGCAAGGTGGAGGATAAAGGGTACCAAAATGAACAGAGTCATTCGCATGCATGCCTGCAGAACTTGGCTTATTACGTTTCATAAAATTTTGCTTAGAAAAATAAATACACTGGGATATGATTTCCTCTCGCTAGCACATATTTTTGAATATCATGAACTATGCAGAGCTGTTAATAGAATTTAAGGTTTCTATTCATACACTATTGGCTCTGATTTTGTATCAAGTACAATAATTGTCTGCCTTATATTCTCACAGTATGATTTCCATGAGGAAATGATGAGTATGATCTCACAGTATCATTTCAAAAAATTGAAATTGCTCTACCCAGTATCATGAATGCTGAATTTCTGTTAATTCAAGAAAAGCTACAACGTTCATCATAAATTAAAACAAAACCCAACCAGCACTGCAGCCCACCAAAACGCTAGTACAGTTGTTTCGATCAGCAAATTTCTATTTGCTCTACTCTACCATATACTTTGTGATGCAGAAGGGAGAAATTTCTTCCAGTTAAGGCCATGTCATTTTGGAGAGACCTTCTCTTTTTTGGTTTATTTGTATTTTTAAGTGTTTCACCTATGAGCAGCACCTCCTCACAACACTATCACATGAAAGAACCACCCTTTCTCTAATGTCTCAAAAGGGAAAAAAGGAAAAGAGAAAAAAAAAGAAATAAACCCTGAAAAAAAATCATTTTGTGAAAAGCTTTATGACTTTTATGACTGCTGGCAGACATCATAAAGTTTTAGTGTACTAAACATTTACAACTAAGAAACAAACAAAAAAGATACATCCAGCTAAAAATACTACTTTCAAATTACCCTCAAGAGCAATACACCTTATGTCAGAGAAAAAGCAGATTATAGAGTTGAAAGAACTAAAAACTGTTACTGGGAGAAAAGAGAAGAGAGATTTGTTCTAGAACATGGTGAAGCGATATGATTTTTTTTAATTATGTACTTTTATTGCATGTACTCAAGACGAGTAACATTTCTTAGGACGCAATCTGGCAGCACGAAGCAAGCAGCTGGACCTCTCAGTGGGAGGCCACACAGACACTGAGGTTCATTCCCATGCTACACTTCCCAGGAGCAGGACCGTAAATAGTAAATATTTTCTGTGACTTGGAATCCGCTATTCCACTACATGCTGTGATTCAGTAGGGCAAGCACAAGATATTTCTACCTGATCCTAAAACAACACCTTTACATATCACTGTTATGAGGCTCTTTTTCACTTGAAATTTTTTACTTGGCTGAAACAAAGTCAGTAGAAGACTTTCTATGATCTGGCAAAGAATTGGTCTAGAGTTAGCCATAACATGAATAAAAAATCACCATGACAGATTTAAGACCATGCATGCAAATAAACTGTAAGCTAATCTAAGCACTTCATAATTTAGAAGGCTTCATTTCACAGACCTGAAAGTCACCAAGATGAAAATGAATGGAGAGAATTATACAAAAATAATACACCCCATTTAATAACAGCTGTACGCCCAGAAAACTACAAATATAAAAAAGGCAATGCCAGTTAAAAACCTGTGTTTTGCCTTTAGTTCTTCTAGAAGTCAGTCTGTTTAAACCACTTCCACAGACAAATTACAAGGGATTAAAGGAGGAACAGATAGAAGCCAATATAAGCTAGAAGAGCAAGTCATAGGAAGCTAATGAGAGAAATGAAAGCCAGGGAAGTCTTGGGATAGTAAAGGTCAGGATAACAAAGAATTTAGTTTAGATTATGGAAAGGATACCTTAACATTCAGGCTGATTCATTAGTGGGTGGCAATAATACAGAGAAAACAGATGTGTTAGGTACACATAGAAGAGCTAGATGCAGTACTAACTAGGAAATTGGGTGGATGTTAAAAAACAGCTCCTAAAACTGTATGCGTTGAAGCTAAGACCTGGGTTATTTGCACAGAACAGCTTCCACAATAACGAGAGAATAGTTCTCTTGCTATCTTCAATAATTGCTAAAATGCTAAATAAATTCCAGGAGCCTGGATGAAACAATTTTGTATTGAAATTTTAGAAAGGAAGAGTGGATGACCAAGTAATTACAGGTCCATCAGTCTAATGCTGACCAAGGCAAAATTAAAGAATATGCAATAACTAGACTCTAATAAAGAATTAGAAGAGGGTAATAAAATCAATGTCAATTAAATTAGGTCTAAGGAAAACAAATCCTGTCAAACTAGGCTGACATTATTCTTCATGAGATTACAAGTTTGACTTACAAATTTGTAAAAGTATTGATATAACAGCACTGATATCCTTCTATAAACGACTTGGCACTGCTTATTAATATAGCAAAGCAAAATTAACATGGTACATAGTAAATGGATTAAAAATTGGCTTAAAGATCTCAAACTACAAACATGAATGGGGAAAAAAAAAGAAATCACCAGAAAGACATTGTCCTACTGGTGTCTTTCAGGAAACTAAGAGAAACTGGTCTCTCTTGGCCCTAAGCTGTTTAATCTTAAGCTACTTAACAGTTCCCATCAATGGATGGAAAAGAAACCCTCTCATCATGAAGACTTCAGAGAGCACAAAGACCGGATGAGAGAAAGTTAGCAAGGAGGACAGAGCAAGGACACACAGCAAGGCTCATTCCTCAGTGCTTCACAAATCCAAGACTATCTCCCTAAAACACAAGATTTTTGCATTCTTTAAAAATGGGGTCCTACATGGGAAATGGGAAATAGAGGACGAGAGACCATCAAGCACATCTCAGCTTGCGGTGTTACCAAAAGGGTTAAAAGGGTTTCATTTCTGGCACGAAACTCACACTCGAAAAGTGGCAGAAAACCTTGACTTCTGGTTTTGGCAGCATACTTGGTTACTAAAGCACCCAGCCCAGTTCTGGTGTACATATTTCAGGAAAAAAACTGATGCCTTCAAGATGGTGAAGGGAAGAGCCAGGAGAATGGCTAAAGTATTGAAAAACATGCCTTCAGCTGAGAGGTGATGAGGATCAAGCGTTCATCTGAACAGAAAAGGCTAAAGGTGCCTCCAAGGTCATCAACGCTCAACAAGAAATACATTTTTTTCTCCCCCAGCAGAATAAATGAATAGTTACAGATTCATCTTCCATTGCTTGGCAGAAAGATGAGAAGCTACACTAGAAGTAAATAAAATCATGTTTTCTGTAGAAGGTTCCATTTTTGATATTGAAGATGATAACCTACCAAGGACCGTGTCAGCATTTTCACCACTAGAAATTTGGAAACAAAGTTCAGATGTTTTTTTCCAGAAAGCTATGCTCTAGTTCAGGCAAGAATTAATTTAGGGAGGATTTTGGTTAACTGCGTTAATTGCCCAACAGTGTTTTCTATTTTGAAACTATGAATAGCTGCTCCTGCTGGTTGTTCTCTATGCAGCTTCTAATGCAATCATTCCTGCGAAGAAAATAAAAACAAACCCTACCTTCTCAGGCACATCTAAAGCTTTCCTATTGCTGGATATTCTTCTAAAAACAAGATGTAGAAGAGTCAGAGTCTTCTGACTTGCTCACCTTTGAGATAAATACTATGATTAAAAATAAGATGTTTCCATATTTGTTCTTAAAATGAATTACACTGGCAGTTGTGGTAAAGGACTATGGTTGTCACTCTAAACAGCTATTTAGGAAAACAAGCACAGAATGGGACAGCAGTAATGCTAACTTCCTTAAATCATGGATTTGTTGTCTCTTGCCCAAATGTAAAAGCTAATTAAAGTTGCCCGTCTGACAACCATTACACGAACGCCACCGAGCACCGAAGCTTTTCCTTGTGACAAGATATCTGCTTTTGAGAACTAGGCCAAGTCTGACAGCTCATCTCGTATTAGCCACGCAGGAGCGTCACATCGTAACAGCCTTCACTCACACTGCGCTTGGAACCAGAAGATAAAATGAGGCTCTTGGTGGTTTCCCCATGGCTCCTAGTTCAAACTTGTGCCCATTGCAAACCTTAGCAAACATCCAGGGAAGAAACTACCAGGCTGAACTTCTTTCTCTGCTACAGCAGATGAGCTCAGCATCCACTTGAGGTTTTGAAGAAGAAATAGGTCCACCCTTGAGCTTTCCCCAAAAGCGATCCTCATGAACTGGGGATGCTCCTTATAAATAGCATCCAAGGATTTCTGCCAAGAAAACACACAAGCAAAAGAGATGGGCCCTAAGGAAGAGCCACCACTCTCCAACAGTAATGTATGTGACTAAGTTATGTTTGGGTTACGTCCTACTGCAGTTCTTCAGAACACAACCTTGTAAGCCTCCAAACCACTTGAAAAAGTAAAAATAAAACAAATAAACAAAACAACAAAAAAAATAAAACACAGAAGACGTTCCTGGAAGGACAAATAACTCACTCAAATGAAAAGCCATATGGAGTACAGGCTTTCGGAGAAGGTTATATAAACACCATCGAGAAGATGCATTCAAAACATACAAAGAAGGTCAAGTGAATTGCTTACTTTTTTGGAGGGGTGGTTTCTATGACAGTTACCAACCAATAAAGCGGTCTACTTTGAAAAGGAGATAAGCCACGCAGAGAAAAATTCAGACTACTGGAAAATAAGCCCTAATCATAGATAGCTCATCTCAAATTCTGCTCCCTAACTGATGCTTTTTGCAACATTAGCATCATGCTCATTCATTTTCCATCCCTTTATTAAGTGGAAAAACCTACTGCAATTGCAGTGATAGGCACTGCAATCAGGAAAGAAATACAACTGGAGCAAGGGGGGTTCAGTACACAGGGCTCTTCTGACCAAATGATTCGGCCAAGGCTGCCCAGGGACAGGACTCCGCATAGTCCAAGCAGGTAGGTAACTTCTATGGTTTGTGCAGTTCTATCACAGCATCCACCTTATCTCCAGTTTAAGCTAAACACAAACATTTTATACTCTTACAGACTAGAAGTGATTGATTCAAGAAATTTGGTCCATGAGTAGTGAAGTGAGGAAACATCTTTTTCCTATCACAATACACCTGTCACTTTTGCAAAAATCTGGGGGAAGAATATGTAGTCTTTCTCAAAGCAAAGCAAAAAAAAATAAAAGAGGGGTTTGATTTTTGACTGAAAGTGGGTTATTTCCAAGTGGCTAATATCTCTATCCAAGCACTCCTCTTGTATCCAAAACGGGCTTTGTTTAAGCTAATGCACTTAGCAAGTCAGCAAAATGAAATCTAAAAGTATATCCCTCTGTGTGCTCCTCAGCTAAGCTTAGATCAAGCTCGAGCATCTCCAAGGGTGCCTATGCTGACATAAAACCTGCCCAGGTGGAACAAGAGCCCTTGGCAAATTCTTCCCCAGAGGACACAGATTTCCAGGCAGCAAAGCCAGGACCCCCCATAAGAAATCTTATAGGGAAAGGTTTCCATCACCACCTTCATCCTGTTTTTTGGGGGGATGCAGCAGGGACTTGCCCCCTGCACTCCATGCCTGAGGACCCAAAACCTCCCCAGTAGAGTGAAATGGGGCTGCTTGCCACCAGACACACCGATACAAGACGAAAATCCCCCAAAGGAAACCCTTGCAAACAGAGTACTACATCCCACATAAAACTCTCCCCGAGGGAGAGGATGAGAGGCAAAACGAAGCAGACAGACAGCTACTCACTCAATTTTAATATCTGAATGGAAAGTGCCAAGGTACCATGACAACAAGCGTAGAGAATAAAGGGGGAAGGAAGAGTTTTACCCAAAATGTGAAACAAATTCCTACAAGCCTACCCAAAGGGATCAGATCTTTCATATTAGTGAGGTAACTGGGATCTCCAGATCTCTTAAGTCTCTACCTGGAAGAGAAACATTGGGCCCTGAATACAGTGACCTCAAAAACAAAATGAAAAACATGCTGAAAAATCTGACTACAAATTCCCTGCAACAAAAAAAAGCAAGGTCATTCAAGAATCCTTTTTCCAAGTTAGAAAGCCTGTTTTCAACAGGCTATGCCAAAAAAGATTAAGACAGCATCAGTTTTGTTCTTCTCTGTATTTTTGACAAATCCCTTAATGCAAGATAATGTAATTTAATGGCTTGATTTTCAGAGATGCTGAAACACTAGCAGTTCTCAGGGAAATTAAATACCAGTTGACATGAGCTGTAATACCTCAAAATTAGCCATAATAAGGACTCTTTCCCCACCTCCTCTTCTGAAGTAGCCCTACACATCAACCTGGAAAACAAATAAAACAGCATATTTGGAAGAGCCCACCATCACCTGAGCACCAGGGAGCCTTCAAAAACCTCACTCCCACTGATTTTCCTTCCTCTTAAAATGCATTTAGTCCAAGAAGTTTCATCCTTTGGAGGATACAAGACACCTATAAGACCCTGAGCTTAAAGCATCTGACAGACATTTCCAGAGGAGTTTGCAAAGATGCAGTTACTCTGTTTTAGACATGACCATGCCAGCAGCATCGCACATGCTTCCTCTTGCAAGTGCTTTAGGGGCTGCTAAAGGTCTTCAGCATTTGAAATGTTCTGTTTCTCTTCTGCAATCAGACTTCAGTCTTACCTGCAAACTCTACAGACTTTTAACAAAGTCAGCTGGGTAATTACTGTACTTTACCACTTGGACTAATCTGCATGCAGAGCTTCAGCATCAGTTTGAGACAGATGCTGCTGACTTGGCTGCAATCTTCTGTTGTTCCCATTACCAAAGCGGAGAAACATTTATCTCTTGAATGCACCTTTCCTCAAACACCACTTTGAGGAAAGCACTTCTATTTCTAGTTTGAAGAAAAACTGAAAAGCTTTGAGATTTCTAGGGTGAACTTGGACAGAGGAACACAATTATCAGAAAGGGAAACTAAAACTGCATCTCCCCCACCTCAAGTCAGTCCCTGTATTGTTGGCCCATGGCGCTTGCGAGAGCAGTGCTGGACTGGAGATATCTTGTAAGCAGCACGCACATTTCATGCTGCAGAATATATTATCCTCATTTTCCTTTTTTGTTTTCCTTGCTTCCTTTTCAAGTTTCTTTAAATGTAAAACTGGATTTTAAGCATGGGTGCATTCATACTACTGCAAGCAACTGATTAAGTATGTTTTTAGACGCTATTGCTCCTGACATATAAGACAACGGGAGTTCAGTTTCTGAGCAAATATTTGGATTTTTTTTTCCCTAGCTGACATCTCCTGCTTCACTTCTTTTCATCTTCTCCTCCCCCTCCCTTTAAGAGGCAAGCAGCCTCTGAATTAGCAGCTGTTCTGAGAAGAACAAGGCCGCACTCCTCCCCTCTTTGTCCCAGAACAGAACAGGAACTGTACTATAAAAATCCAGTGTTCTGCAGACAGGCATGAATGGCAAAGAAAGAGCCATGACTTATCATCTATCCAGACCAGCAGACCCACAGAGAAGAGGAGAAAAATTGAACAAAGGAATATAGAGACTGGAAAGATGCAGGCTAAGACATAGCGAAAACAAACCAACCAGGAAAAGCATCGAACATTGCAAAACAAAACATAAAATATGGGAGACATTGATGCAGGGAAAGCAAACCAACCCAACCCTCCCTCCTCAGAATTAAAGTCAATGCAGGAGATAGTGTGCAATAAGCAATATGGAAGCCTTTCGCGTCTAAAATAGGCTGTATTAAACCTAATAGACTGCGTCACGTCTTGGAGAAAGGACATAATACTGCTGGGCTTGCAGTAGATTAAAAATAAATAAATAAAGGCCACACTGTGCTCTAGCACTATCATAAATATATGAGAAGGCAAGCGACAAACTGGAGGCAAATTTCACGTAGCAGATATAATCAAAAATGACTTCAGGCTTGAGAATGACTTATGAGGCAAGATTAAGTCCAATATTAAAATATGCCATCCTTGGTTAAAGAGTGACTAAAAAGAGATGCAAAAGCCTATAGATATTTCAAATATGCGAACACTATAACTAGAGAGGAAATATTGAAGTGTGCTATTTAAGTCTTACGCATAAAGGAGAGGATAAAATTAAGAAAGGATAAAAAAAAAGGCAGGAGAAAAAGCACTCAACGGTGAGAGCGAGCAGGTTACAGAAGAGGTACGTGCTTCAATGCAGCAGACTTGTCTTCCCCTCTGCATCACATTCCCAAAGCCAGTGTTCTCAAATTATTTTAAAAACACCAAAGTGAAAAGCAATTCCAAAACATAATAGTGTACAAAAGAGCAGAAACTACAAGTGAAAAGCAAGCTTGATTCTTGTTTTGCACTGGGTCAGGCCCTTATCAAGTGAACAGTAAGTTCAGAATATAGACATATGGTATTGTGCAGAGTTTGGTCTTTGGTTTTGCACTAAAATTTAGCTTCAGACACTCAGAGGCAGTTACTAAGAAGCCCAGTAAAACACTATGGCAGCTTACGTGGGGCTAAGGAGCAGAGAAAATGCAGAAGGAGAGAACAGGAACAGATCCCGTGTGCTGATCTAGATCCAGTTTTCATGATGGATCCAAGAACCCTACGCATACAGCATAAAAGAAATCCTACCTGAACAAAAATTAGCTAGTTTTATAGGAGAGGTATTTTTGCCATAAAGCCAGGACCAGGCTCCCTCATTGAGAGGAACCCTATAAGCAGAGGGACCAGCAAAGGATGAAAGCCAGATGACTCCTTAAACCTCAAAGCACCTTATGTGAAAGCAGGGGCAGCAATACACTTAGTCCAAAGGGAACAGCGAAGGCACCTAAAGCTGGTAGAAAAACTAGAATGTTTTGCAGAACACAAATATTATGCAAGACAAAACAATATGCTGCAGGAGGAATATCTGAAGCCTGGCTGACTGCAAATGTAAAAAGCCTTGGTAATTTTGTCATTAAATGATTTAATTCAGGAACATTTAGGGTCTCGTACCTAAAGAGACTTTGTCAAACAACAGAAAACAAAAAGCCACCACAACACTAAGAAATGTCACGGTAATTCTGAACAATGACTCAGAATACCTATTCTGTCTTCTAAACAGCCTACTAATTAAACTCTCTTTGAGCTCTACTAACCAGTTTTTCCAATGCGCAGAGGAAAGTCATTTATTATAGACCGGAAAACTAAATTTAATATTAACAACACAACCTGTGTCTGCAGCATTTTTAATCTGATCAGTGAAAATATAAAAAGCTGCAGCCTGACATCTACGAAGGTTAATCTGTAATAGCTAGATTTATGTATATTACTTTACACAGCATCTGGAAAGATGCTGAAAAAAGGCAATGCCATTTCATCATGTTCCAAGCACTACCTAGGAAGTTTTGCTCTCATATAAGACAGTCATTGAGCCTATATAAGAAAAAAATTGCTTCAACTTTAAAGTCAAAATAGATTTTCAACCTTCAAGAATTTTAAAAAAAGAACAGAAATCTTAAAGATGCTTCAAAGGTCTGTGATATTTCTACTAAGTAACAAAAAATAAGGAAAGGAAAACTGCTTAAAGTACAAAATGTCTTTTCTGGATGCATGGAATAACTAGTTCTATCACTTAAATTTACTGGTAATCTCATTGAAAAGATAAGCAGTTCTCAGGAACTTTTTTTTTTCTTAACAGGTTTAGACATGATACTCTGAAGAATACTAGAATGCATAATCTCATGACTGAATTTTCCTCCAGACTTAAAAACAAATTTGTTACTCTGAAACATGGTATAATTCATCAGTATTAGCAGTACCTCTTCCTGTGGCAATATCTACATTCATGTCTTCAAATGCCATGTCATGACTAGGAGTCATTCTCGGTGCCTGACCTTCTACGATACTTGATTTTAGTTAAAATAAATTCCTTTTCACAATATTTAACATGTGGGTGGGGAGCAAAGCAGATAAAAGGAAGAAATAACTTATGTATTTCTGTTTCACCTAAACATACCTAACTACCAACAAGTACATACCACAGTCTTGCCACCGAGGAGAGAAAAAAATATATATATATATCAAATGAAGCAGTTATTTCAACATATTAGAAAGCATAACAGCAAAGAACCTATCAGTCAAGCATTATACAGTGAGGTTTCCAAGCTGCTCAAGCTTTGGATTTTTTTTCCCCTTCTTTTTAAAGAATAAGATTAAAGACAAAGAGGCTTCCAGAGCAGGGGGGGAAAAAAGTTAAAGAACAAGTAGAGAAATAGGAGAAGGATGCGCTGGTAAACAGAAATGACACAGATACAGCATAGGAGAACAGAGGAGTCTAAAAAAGGAAATGCTGGGGAATACTTCCTTGTTATGTGTCCTACCTTACCATGTCCTACCTACCACCCTCACAAGGCAAGGCAAACACCCCCCACGTCTACTCAGCAGCATCCTGAGGAATAGGAGGGTGGCCTCGTTTTGAGGGTCCTTATCATCCTGCAGCATTAGGGAGCCTGTCAGAATTTTATTTGACATGATTTAAGGTACACGTAAGGACAGACTTTCTGCGTACAGGGCAGCAGACACGTCCCGGAAAGAGCAGCCCCTCTAGTAGAGCAACAATTAATCACACTGGGGACGTTGCCATTTGTTTGCTTGTAGGTGAGCATGATGTAGCTTTCTGTCCATCTGTTTTTGTGACAGCCTTTAAAATCAGATAGTTGAAAAAAAGATCTCATCTCTTGTGAATAAAAGCAGTGAGAAGAGTTCACTATTTTCCTCTCAATATTCCACTGACTTCACAGACTCTGCAAGAGCATAAGGAGCTCTGGGTCAGACCAGAGGTCTGCCCAGACCAACATCCTATCAGTGGCAGTGCCTCTAAGTCAGTAACCTGAGCTGAAATGGCTAGTGAAGACAGAGACCTTGCAAGGAGCATTTCTGAAATCAGGGAGAGATCTTGCTCACGGAGAACAGAGAATGGCAGTTATGCTCAAGAGTCCGAGCTGGTAAGCAGAGTCAAAGAAACAGACCCAAGGACACGATGCTCGATTTCTCTCCTTCTGCCCTTCTTTTGGATTCAAAAATTCCACAGGAAAGAAAAGAAAACCAAGATTTTGGTTTCTATAATCACAGAAATGGGAAACATATAATCCAGGCAAGACCTGAAACAAAGCTCAATGGAGTCTAAAAGCCTATATTTCTAGCTAAGGATTAGGCATAGATGCACCAAGTTCTAATTCTCTTGGGCTCTGCAAGGAACAGATTAAAGCTGTTCCTTGTTCCTTTCCTCTCCTTTGTCCTTGTCCTTTTTGGGCTAAAAGGAAAGAAGATAAAAAGGGTTAGGGACAGAAGAAGCTTGGAACAAGTATGAAGCACAAAGCTCGTGCTTTTAGGGAGGAAGAGACCAGGGAGAGGAAGAAAAAGGCACCCAGTGATGGAGGTAAGGATGGACAGCCATCAGATCATCATTTTGTCCGGCTGCTTCCTGGTGGATGTCACATCTTCACATGGACACCACAAAGTCACGCGCTATAAGGTCATCGTGTGCACTGGAAAGCATCATAAATAGCCTTATGCCTGGAGGACAGAGTTTCCAAGGCGTAGGTGCACTCGCACTGTTGAGGAAAGCCGCACTGCAAATCCTTCCTCATGAGAGCGGATGTTGTTTATCCAAAACAGGCGGTTAAAACATGAAAAATAAAATGTGTGTGCGTTTTAGGCATTTAATACCCTTCAGAGCAGTCTCAGAATGGAGACTGCTAAAGTTAATTAGAAGGAATTTTCCCAGCACTAGGGTCATGCCTTCCTGCTTGCTGCCTATCTGCCCCAGCGCTCATTTCAATGGCTTTTCTCCAGTAATCAAGAAATCAAAATTCTTTTGTTCGCCTGTGCAGAATATGCACCAGACAACTGCAGGGAAGCGATAAAGAAAATGACGGATGCAAATTTGACCGTTCTCCTCGGCGTTTAGGGGAGACATCAAATCGTACCAAATGCCTTTTAGAATTCCAACCCTAAGATACTCGTTGCTATTTCTGTGTTCCCTCTCCCACAGTGCTAATGAATTTAGTTCAGATACTTAATGTAAATATTCATTTAGATAATCAATATTGGGGGATTTTCTTGAATCTGCAGCCCCGAGAATAGGATATGCAACACTGAAATTAGGTTTATCTCTGCTAAAGAACAGAATATATTTCAGGAAATAAGAAGCTATAAAAATAAAATAACTAGGCCACCAAAATTAGGATCAACTTATCAAAGGTCTTTAACGACATTCAGAACCATGCCTTTTAAAAAATAATTCTAGATTTTAGGCTTAACAGACCCTGAAATATGTCCATTTTTAAACTGTTACAATATTTCAGTCTCTGTACCTTACTGAAAGTGCCACAGATATTTTCAGACAAAGAGATAATAACCAGTTAAGGTATGCTCTGCATTTCATCTGATTTACAGAAATATTTTTCCATTTTCATACCTGAAACACAATATTTTAGACTTTGGCACTTCTTAAGTTTTTTCTTCCTACTTAAATCACTGTTTCTTCACTGCATTTTGACTATTAAATAAAAAACAATCCTCAACCCCTCAACACATTTCTTTTTTATCAAAATCATCATGACTGGTTTGGCTTACAAGTCAGCTCGCAAAAATAAAACACTGAGAAATCATTTAATTTGGGATTATTTTCCAGACAAATCGTCTTTGGAGTCTCAATCCTTGCTGAAACCTGGAGAAAGTCCATGCAGCAGAAACTCGTGTTTTCAAGTAAGGACCATACATAAAAATTAAACATTGCTTAAGGGAATCACTATAAAGCAAATTCCAAAATTACATTCATTTTATAAATGCACACTACAGGACATAAATTTCTTCTATTCTAGTCTAACTCTGGCACAAAGCAGACTTATACAATAAGATGAATACAAAATAACTGACTAGGATCACAAAGTATTTTATATACATATATATGCACACACATATGGATACATGTGCATAAAAAAACTTTTAAAATCAACAATAAACTCCTTCTACAAGGTATTTCTCTCTTAAACCCTGTTATTAGGTGGGCTTATGCCATGAGGCACAAGTGTTTACATACTTCCTAAACAGTTTACAAATCTTATCTAACATAATCCCTGCATTCTATAATCCTGTTTAATGTATTTTACGTGGGCAAAACCGCTGGAGCCACTAATACCTCCAAACTCACCATCAGTGAATAGGACATCAAATCGTTAAAGTGGTTTATGTCCAGATTAATGTTTCAATCACTTTTGATCAGGTAATTTAATGCTGGGTTTCACAGTGAGCTATATTTATCTGCATATAGGTCATATATCTTTCTTTTCCAGTAGGAAATACTATACAGGGTATTTTTTTCTTCACAAAATTCCTGGAGAAAATTTATATAAAGTGCTGATAGCCTTTGTATGTGACATTTTCAGTGAAAATTCACATTCAATTTGTAGTTTCTAAACATAAATAAGTGATCTATTTTCTTTGAATGAAAATAAATATTTTTCCTCATGACAAAGAAGCACAATTTTACTAATATCTCAGCAATTTCCACCCTGGGTTTTCAAATGCAGACTTAAGCATCCAACCACTTTCTATTTTCATGAACTGTATCACCAAAAAGCCTCTTTCCTATGGTTCAGCTTAACTATTATCTGTTAACTGTTAAACTTACTGTTACAGTGTGACTTGAGTTCTATTTGATGAGTTTTGAGGTCTCTTTTGATTACCAGATGGTCCATCTTTGTCCATCTACTCTACCAGTAGCAAAATCTCCCAGTTAAAAGATCTAAAGCCACCCCGTTGCCTGCAGCAGACAGTGGGGCAATAGGAGAAGATGCTGGTTATTCTACAGAATGCTTAAACAGTTCGCTTGCTGCTCTGCCCTTGTTACCAGATTCAAATGCTTCGTTCCTGGACATGCCTTATTGTAAGGCAGCATCATTATACCTGGCTTCCTCCCTTCCATTGTCCTGCAGCTTCACAAGTTATGCAGGGAGCTAAAAATATATATTTGTGTGTGTATATATATATATATATATTTTTTTTTACATAGAGGGACAAATGGTCCTACCTTAACTGCAGCATGGAAATAGTCTTTGTCCAGGGTGGATTCCTATCTGGCTTGCTTGGAGCATGGCAGAGCACCTCCCTATTGCAGGTTAGCAATTTAATGGTATGAATGAGCAAAGGGAGCAGGTTAAATATTGCTCACAAGGATTTGTCCTGCACTCTATCATAATGCTGCACTATTCTCCATTTTGCCTTTTTTTTTTGCGCTTTGGTTCTCAAATCAAATGATTAAAGACACAAAGGAATGAGAACTCGATAATCCGTAACTTCCAGGCATGACTATAGATAGAGCCAATACCCTTTTTTCCCTGAGCATGTGACAACACAGATGCTAATGTTTCAAGTCAGAGGTTCGTTTGCACCCCTCCTCACTGGAATCATCTATGTCTATATTAGGCTATAATGTTATCCAGTTGTGAACTGCAATCTTAATCTGTATCAGTCCCATTAAAGTTGCCTGAAATAATAATATATTGAAGTAGTTTAATTTTAAAGGAATTGACAAAGCAAAAGGAATAATTTGAGGGTTGTTTTTTGGGCAGAGGAGCAACGAAGCTCCCAATTATCCATATGAAGAACCACAGATCGCATTTCCCAGCAGGATATGCAAACCCTGTCCCAAGCAATGCACAGAAATCCTGCATCAATAAATATGCTAGTTCATAACTTGTCTGGATCATTATAAGATCTGAAAGATGAACTGAGATTGAAAGATTTGAGATATGATCATTTGAAGATTAAGAGACACGAAACCTGGTGTAGATTACAGACACAGAAAAATACAATTCTTAAGAGCTCAGCTCAGGACACCAAGTCAGTTGAAAAAAATTAAGCACAACCACCCCCGTTCCATCCCCAAATTAAGTCAACAAGGGCAACTCACTTGGCCAGCAGCAGTGACAATGTCTCTCAGAGACACACTGCTGACTGGACCTTTTGTTTTCAAAACACGGGACAAAACAAATTCAGCATTTCTTCCCTTACAATTCCTTGATGAATTCAAGCCCTTCCCTTCTCCTGGTTAAGTCAATAAGAGATTTATCACTAGGTTTTTGGGGGGACAGAATAATACTCTGCATCTGCAGTGCTACGTAGTTGAACCTCGCTCCTGAGTGCAGGGTCTCGCATCTATCTGCAGCTGCAGCCTTCCTCCATAAAGTCACCTCCTGCCATCTCACACTTCGGAAGGGCTTATGCTGTTTATACAATTGAGGCTTTTTTGGTTTTGTTATGTTTAAATTCAAGTTGCTTCTTCTCATTTTTGAGAGCAGCTGATTAAACCTGAGCAACTGGGTTGTTGGACGAAATATGCTGTAGCTATGAAATGGTACAGCAGGGACCAGTTTCACTGTTAATTTAAAATGCTAGAATTAATTAGGTAGTGTAAATGAAGAATTTAATAAGCACACTTTACAACCGCAAGTTCTGCTTTTATTAAACACCCCTGCCAAATGAAGGCAAGGATTTTCAGGCGCTCTGATTTTCCTTGTCTCATTCCCTTAATTTCTGAAGTGGAAAAAAAACACCAAGACAAAAAAAACCCACAAAACAAACAACACACTTTTCTATTGCACCCCCTCCCCCATAATTAAAATGTAGGCCTGAGTTTTATCTTCTGTTTCAAGTCATTAGCATCTTTTAGAGATGCTACTGTATATCCTGCCTGTTCCGAGAAGCTACCAAACAAAACTGAAGTTTACAATTTTGGTTTTGAATACCAAATTAAAGGCTGTCTTAAAAGCTGTCATTCCTATTCAGCTCAGTACAGTGTACTACCAAATTAGCATTTTTTTTAAACTAAAGGAAGAGGCTTGTTTAAACATGTGTCTTTCCAAAGCGAGGGGTAACATCACGAATTGATTTTCTTAAGAAAAAACCTACCACCATTCTAGAAGACCTGCAAAAACACTTGGAACAGACGATCACTGTTGATATAGTAACTATTTAATCCATTTTAAAAATAATGATAAAACAGTCCAGACCATAAATTCTCTTACAGGGATCTTGCATGTTTAACAGACTTCTTTTTAGCTCTGAACTCCTTGAAAAAAGTATTTTTGAAGCCTGAATATTGTTTCACAAGATCTGTGCACTTCCTAACAAGACAAGGGAAAAATCTTTCACATGAAACAATTAAATTCCAACGAGCATTGGAAATACCTTTGAAGTTTAATATGTTTTTGCCAGACTAACTGGCATCATCTCTTTCTTTCTTTTTTGAAGCAACATCTGTTTGTAGATATTTTTGAAATTTGGTTTCCTTGTTTTACCTAATGTTTTATCTTATCATGAGAAAGGAGAAACTAATTTATTGCTTGAGGGGGGACCCATACTTTTAGTGGCAAGTTACAACAGTGCACACTCACCTGAGAGTTATTAGAAAGGGCACAGAAGTTTTCAACTGAAACAATGAAAAAAATCCAGAAGAATACAGAAAACCAAGTTGTTTTGGACATCCCTACCTGTTCAACAAGTATTTTAAGAATTTACCATTTTATGTTTGCTAAGAACATGCTGAGAACCTTTCAAAGGTACGCACCAGCTCTGCTTGGGAACTACATATAATTCAGGGTTACTCGAGTTAATGCGAGGCATAAAAATACACCCCAGAAGTTAGCAATGGTGCAGAATACCTTGATAACACTCCTGAAGCTTTAGAAAATTAAATTCTGCTTTCAAAAATGGTACTAATACTTTGGATAGCTATCCAGTTTTACTAAGAATTTGCTGCTTATGAATCTGTCTGTTAAAAGCAGCATGCAGGCTCCTAAGTTATTTGGGGTTGATGTTCTCAAAGCATCTGTGTAATTTTTAAAAGAATGGTCATTACTAAGCCCTTCATTGGTCATAAGGATTTATGCACTGTATATTAAAAATGCATAAACAGAAAACAACCCTAGAAGATTCAAAGATTATATAGCTAATTTCTCGTCTCCTCAAATAGAGTGGCAAAAGCCTTGAGATAGAATGAAACAAAGAGAAGACTGTTCATAACAGATGAAGTAATGGTTTTCCCTCCAAAGGCTGCCAACTCTCTATAAAAACAACATGCACAATATCTAAAATGGAGATTATTTTTCAAGGAACTTACGAAATTTCAGGTGTATAAGAAGTGAAAAAAACCCAGTTCCTAAAATATGGAACCTATCGTGTTCAAAATTCAATCTAGATATTCTAGGCTCCTGCAGACCCTGATTTAAAATCCATTTTATTTATTCAGTTCTGTTCAAAATAACTGAAGTAACCTGTAATTTAATTTCGGGAGATTATTTTCAGACTGAAAAGGAAAACAGCAGTCTGGAGCTGACTTGCTGCTTGGTAGCAGATATCAAGGGAGATTTATCATACAGGGACACAAGGTCAGCTGCTCTCACAAAAACAGAGGACTTCAGTTCTTCAGATAAAGATTTTGGGGGTTAGAAGAGGGTACGAGTGATTTTTTTTTAATAGGTAAGAATATCAACAGATAAAAAAGATGGAAAAATGGATTTTTAGTTATCTCATACCTCTGAAGTTGTGTCCGAGTTGGAAGATTCCCTGAAATAGGCACATCATACGCAAAGTGCTAAAGAAAACTCAGCTGAACTACATTTCTGAGGACTTAAACTGCCCTGCGAATGGTGCTATTTATTATGTGCCTCATGTTATAGGTGCACATTACTGTATGGAAGGTAGTAAATAAAAAATTAGATAAAAAAGAAACATTGCATGCTTAAAAGCACTATATAGATCATGTAATACTGCCAATGCAATATCTGTCAAGCTACAGAAGCAGGTAGGAAGATTTAAGTTTTAAATTTCTCTTTTCTAGGCAATATCTCGCCTCAGAACGCACACCCAAGTGCCAGGAGCACATCTGATGGAGGGGACAGCTCTGTTCGGAACCCTCTCCTTCCCAGGGCTGCTGCGCTGTGCTAAACATAACACTGGTGATGCACAGAACAGCAGTGAGATTTCAGCTCTTCCCCACCTACAGTGCGAGTAGACACAACCTATAAAACTAACCCATAAAGCAAGCTATAAAACCTGATGGCTCGTCCCACTGTCTTCTTTCTCATTCTGGGCACCACTGAATTCCTGGCTATGACAGCAAGGATACAGACCAGAGTGGAAATATGTCCACATCTCCTTTAGTGATGGTGCAGATTCACATCTTTCCTTTTTGACATATCATCTCTAATCAGAGTCGTATTTTGTAGGCTCAGTTTTATAAGCAAGTGCCACACTAACAAAAGGACCATGGCCAAAAAAAAAAAAAATCAGGGAAAATAAAAACTAAAATCATCAGCCAATAACCACAAATGTCTGAAGGAAATTCAGATATTCCATCTGAATCACTGCTCCAAAAGCCATGGTAATTAAACTGCGATAGGTGTGCAAAGCTACCTTGATTTTGTAGTGCTTATAGTCAAAAAAATTAATGAAGGTATGGTAGGGTTTGAAAGAAATGGCCTGGATTAAGAGTGGTAGGATCAAGCAATTTAGGCTATCTTCCTATAAATCAGTTTAAAAAAAAAACATAAAAATAATAATTAAAAAAAGTATCAGGGAAGGAACATTATAATCTATTAAAAGAACCTGCATGCCTAGTGGGTGGCACACACACATGCAGACTGGAAACGTTCATTCCTCCCCTTAGAGCTGCACGGAGGCTGCAAGACAAGCGGCTCCTCCTCCGGCTGCTCTAGATCCAGGGTGCAGTGCCCAAACCTGTCATGTACCCTCCAAAGGTTATCCCAATGCTCGGGATCCCTACATGGTGAGCACAAGGGTCCCCTGCCCCAAAGCGCAGACTGGTGCACGCTCCGTTAGCGACACGCACGGGCTCACCTGTGATTTTGTCTCTCACGAGCTTGCAGGACTCTATTTCACCGATGCTCCCAAAGAGACTCCTGAACTCCTCCTGTGTCATGTTCTGGGGTAAGTAGTTGACTATGAGGTTGGTTTTGCTGTCATCCGTCGCAGCCCCCGTCTGCATAGGGGAAGGGCAGTTCCTACTGTTGCTGGAGGGTCCATTGGTTGTATTGGAAGTAGGGCCATTCGACACCTGAGGCTCCATGGTGCTAATTATCTACGTAAAAATAAGAGAAAGGAGGAAAAAAAGCCTGAAGTTTCATAGATACAATTGCTATTTTTAAAGATACTTACAAACGAATGAGTAGGTAGCATTCATGGCCAATTTAGATACTTCAACAAAAAAACCCGGCTTGATTCCTCTGTTATTGTTGCAAAGTAGGTCATGCTAGTCTTTGGCTGTGAGCATATACGAAGACGCAGTTAAAAAAAATCCCTTCTTTTTGTTAATGCGAAGCTGATTTCTGCTTTCATCACACAACCGTTTTCACAAATGTATATTTAAACCACATAAATTTAATTATAATTTAAGGTAATAATCGTAATTAAAATTACAGTTCCATTAAAACAGATGAAGTAAGTGTATGGCTCTATATGAAAAGGTAAAATATTTTACCTATTTAATAACTGTATCACAGAGTGCAATGACAACAACATTAACCAGGCACAGTCAATCTGCAAAGCCTTGTCATTTGGATTGCCTTAAATTAATAAACTCAGTGTCCCAAGACATAACGTTTACCGGTTCTGGTGACGATGACCTATATTCTCCGGTTATATTTTTCACTAGTGCACAGACACGTCTTTAAATAATAAAGCCCTAGATTTGCAAACTTCAGAGATACAAAGAGCTTTAGATATTTACAAGAACCAGAAAGGTTTAATTAGAGAATGGCTTATGAGGCATAGGTGGAAGCTGGAATTTTCACAAATGCCTCTGCCTCGAAATGTGAAACTAATTGGAACAGAGCAGACCCAAAGAGACTTTTTAAAAATGTCAAATCCAGTTTAGCAAGGCACAGCACAACCGTCCCCCCACTGCTGCCAGCACAACTCGCCACACTAGTCAACCTGTCCGTATGCTCATCTGTGGGGTGGGGATTGAAGAAAGCAAGTTTTCATCGGAAAACTGCACAAATTTGGACCTGACACGAGAAGAGGAACGGGGTAAAAGGCAGCAGTGCAAGCGGCAGCGCCCTGCACAGCTCGGGATGGGGCAGCTGCACCGACAACCACCCCGACCGCGGCCAGAGCATCCCCGGCACGATGGGAAACGCAGCGTGGATGGAGCCGCGGGAGAAGTGAAGGACTAAGACACTGCACAGCCCCAACCGCGGGCTCATCTGAGCCTGTAATTATTATAATTACTCAAGACTTAATTTGCTTTCTTTTTTAAAGCCAGGGAGGTACATATTGTGACAAACTAGGCTTGGTTTTTTTGTGTGCTTTTCCCCCCCATGAAATTACAGCCCCCTTCCCTGCAATGAGACAGAGTGTTTAACATGAACTGTATCAAGTTGAATAAGTCTTTATATGGCTTTTTACTAATTAATCTTTTTTTTTTTTATTTGAAGTTTTAGTGTTGGCTTTGATGCTTCATCTATGAAATAAACCTCCTTATTAATCAATGGAAACAAAAGTTCTGAGTTAATACTATTTCTTGATTATTAAGACCAGCAATAGCTACTTGGTTTAACAACTTTTAAACAAAAAGAAACCTTGCTACCTTGTATTTAGCAAGGAGGCCTTTCCAATATAAAACATAATTCTACAAAAAATAAAAGTCAAAGACAAGAACTACAATAACTACAGCACATGCAAATCAGAACCCCATGGCCAGTTTTACCTGTCACATGGCACCAAACACGGCTGGTCAATTCAGTGAAGTCTTATCAAACACCTCCCTTGTTCACAGGGAATTCACTGCACCCAGTGTTAACCCCATTTCCCTTTTTAAACTACTTCTTTCGTATACATAGGGGACATATATCTCATAATATATTTGACTCACACATGCTACTAAAATTGTTTAGTAGAAAAGTCCAGTCGGAAAATAATCTTTTGATCTCTGTAACTCCATATCCTCGGAGCAAACACTTATTCCAACTGCAAACTCTGCTGTTAACCTAAGGCAGGCACAGGGATACACAGGGATCTTTCCACAGGGATAATGTGCGTTCCAGGAAGCACAACTCAAGTGACCAGAGATACCAAAGCTGCACAATGGCACCTACTTGAACAGAAACAGGAAAAAAAAATCCAGATCACATTTCTACTAAGTTCAGTCCTTATGTTGATAAAACCTTAAATCTGCCCCCAAACCAGGGAAAGTACTAGAGGTCAACTAACCTATAAGGCCAGATCTGCCCTATAGCTTTAATGCGACTCAAAACACTGAACAAGATCAATACATTGGCATCACCTTTTGGTGGAAAGTAATTATTTCATATACTGTCAGGGAATTTCCACCATTTCCCCATTTTCTACACTAACTTGCTAGTAGGGACAGTATTAATGCTCTTGCATATTTTCATTTAAGAGTCATACGGTTCAAAAAACCATCCTTTTAGACAATAAATAACCAACATTTCACATGATACATTTGATGAGAGTAATACAGATGGTACCACAGCAAGTTCCAGTTACCTGCATTTAAACCATATAACCATATCCTTCTTAAAGGGCCACAAAGCAAATTGCTATTTTGGGGACGGATTCTGGCCTTCTAAAAGGAACAGGAATATCACCCCTGGCATCCCTTACTGCAGAAGCAAGACTTAACACAACACACTGAAAAGCACCCGGGATATTATTAGCAACAGAAACAAAAGCTATGTATAGTTTCCCACAATAAACAATAACCCTGGATCTTTAAGAATCTGGAAAAGCTGACAAAATTCAAAGCTGGCTGGTGCCCTACTTAGGTGTTGTGCAAACTCCCTTTAGTTACATTTTCAGCATGTCTTCCTTCCACACCAAGCAAATAAATATAATTCAGCTACGATATTTAGCAAATCCAGAACACAAGAATAAGCTGCTCCATAACAATCTGTTCTTGAGCAAATAGATTTCCTCATATAAAATTTCTCATCAAGATATCTTGGCATAAACTACTGTTTTACCAAGTGCCAGATTTTTTTCCTAGCTACTCTCTCTCATTTCAAATTAAGCTTTCCCGATTCTTCCATAGTGGAAAAGGAAATCAAGACACCTATTTGCCCTTTAAACTATTGCAAAGTCGTAGATTGCAAACAATTGCTTTGCTATGCAAAGAGTGTGATAATGGATATCGAAAAAAAATGCTGAGAATCTAAAGGTTTGCCAGCAACATTTATCATAAGATGTCTGAGACGCTGCGATTTTTTTTTTTCACAGCATATTTTTAAGTCTCCGGGTACGGGGAGATTTCTGTGTAAAAGCAGTTACGTACCACAGCACAGATTGAACCTTCTTATGGGCACAAAGGAATCATACTTATTTTAGACACACTCGGATTCACAGCATCATTAAAGCCGAACTAACAATGCTAATAAAACAGTGTGCCCCCAATTCTCCTTTTTAGACTTGTCTTGTCCTTTCCACCGACACATCTAAACCTCAGATTCCCGACCAGGAGTTCACTGTGCACGTAGTAAGACATTTACAGTTGGTGACGGCTTTTAATGTTAAGGAGCTGGTGCCACATCAGTCAGCACATTACATAAGAACTACATTATTTATTCAAAGAAGGGATTTCAACATGCCACTCACCATCTCTGCTATTCAGAACACTCAGATTTAAATTTCCAATCAATACCTATACCAGAGCATGACTATTTTTGGAAAGGCTACTATAGTATCCTGGGCACACAGTTTACTTTCATTATGTTTTAATTACTGGTAATAATGTTATTTTTATTATTTTACAAACAAGCATCTTTCCTATTAAGTGAAATACTTACTGAAATGGAATTCATTTCCATGAAGGCACTGAGCAAGGCTACAGTCTCTGCTTAACTCATTTGGGGGTTGTTTGAATATCAACAAAATAAACATGGAAAAAATAAGTCATTAACCCCAATCATAACTAAAAAACAGGTACATATTAAAGCACACTAGTTCCTTGAACACTGCACCTCCATACATATAGAGAACTTAAAATTCATGATATCTATATGCTCCTATAGGCATTCTCTATTCTTACTACAACATTTGTGTTTAACTGATATATAAGAGGGGGCTTAGTTTCAAAAAAAAAAAAAAAATAAAATTCAAGTCACTTTCCAGGACTGCAACATTATTTTTCTTTAAAAATACTTCTGATTATATATATAAGAAAATAAACTACTTACAGGAATCAATAATATAGGATATTCAAATTAATTGGGCATGTCTATTTTTAAACTTTTTTTATTAAAAAAGAAAAACACTGTATGAGAAAATTTGAAAATTGCAATTTTGTAAATTAAACAAAGGCAATCTGCATGACCAATTCTGCATGTATTCAGTTGCCTTTAAAAATTGCTTCTTGCTGCAATATTTTTTCCTATATAATAAAAATCAGCCAATTTAAGGTATTTAAAATTTGACAGATTTCCCAAGGAAATGCTCTGCTGTTTTGGAAGACAAAATGAGCTTTGCCAGTGCAAAACATGGCTAATGAAAATGCTTGGAATAACCCCTCCCACAATACATGGGCAACATATCTATTACAGAGGATCCTACATTCCAAATAACATTTTAGAAGCATTTTCTCTACCTAATCCACATATACATTTTCCCAAATAAATTAATTCCAATTTATTCCTCCTGAAATATTAGCTCCAGCAATAATGCAAAGAATACCTGCCTGTATAAACCAAACCATTACAATGCTTGAACAAACCACAGTAACTGACATGAATCTCCAGTTGGTATTACAGAAAATGTTACATCCATCTACCATTACAATGCTCAGTTAATGAATCATTTAGAAAACTACCCACAGACTAAGACGGCCTTATCTTCCTATTGCATGCATAAACAATAGCCAATGGCTCAATAAGTGTAAATATTCATGTTTTGTATTTACAAAATTTATCCTTAGTAGTCTGAATAAGGTCTGCACGCTGAACTGAAAAACTGTCACATACATACACGGACAAGCTGCATATATTCAGCAAATGATTCCTTTATACGTAGAAAAAGGATAGTGGAAGAAACATAACTTTGATAACAAGAATTAAAGATAAATGAATCTGATACATAACAAAATATAGTAAGGATTAAAAATCTCAAAAATTATTATTATTTATAGATGAAGAAAAATGTCTTAAATGGATCACCAGCATTCCTAAAAAACAAAATCTGAATAAAACTCTAGTAACTACGGAGTATTCACATGGACAGCTCATTTTGAGGACTCAGAAGTCAAAACTGCTCTCTGCTCAGGATAAACTCTTCACAGCACCTAAATGCCAGGAAAAATGATCATGGTAAATTATGCCTCATGAAGAATTCATGAG
>JAWLRI010000763.1:3451585-3464115 GCA_034781795.1 Crypturellus tataupa
TATTTACAAAATTTATCCTTAGTAGTCTGAATAAGGTCTGCACGCTGAACTGAAAAACTGTCACATACATACACGGAAAAGCTGCATATATTCAGCAAATGATTCCTTTACGTAGAAAATGGATAGTGGAAGAAACACAACTTTGATAACAAGAATTAAAGATAAATGAATCTGATATAACAAAATATAGTAATGATTAAAAATCTCAAAAATTAATATTATTTATAGATGAAGAAAAATGTCTTGAATGGACCACCAGCACTCCTAAAAAACAAAATCTGAATAAAACTCTAGAAACTACGGAGTATTCACATGGACAGCTCATTTTGAGGACTCAGAAGTCAAAACTGCTCTCTGCGCAGGATAAACTCTTCACAGCACCTAAATGCCAGGAAAAATGATCATGGTAAATTATGCCTCATGAAGAATTCATGAGGTCTAATTTTATATTATTTCTAAATGTTAGTTAATGAACAAACTCAGAACACTCTCCCACAAAAAAAGAGGAGAGTTTAGATAAATAATGCAAAGATACTTTATCTAAAAAAGCTCTTTAATTAGCATAGCAAGATGTTTGCTTTTACATGCAAAAACAAATGGTGCCATGGCAGAGGTCCCATAGCCATCTCCTGAATAATGATGACAAAAGGAAAAACAAACAAAACCTCTCGAAACAAAGAAAAAGGAGATTCACAAAGGTTTTCCTTCTGTAATGGGAAGCAGACTCCCAGAATATCTGTTCTTCTGAATGCATGGAAGGCAGCATGGCTTAAGACAGAGTCCCCTAAGAACTTCTCTATGGGTCAAGAAATAGGAAAATAAAGTGCCCAATTTACAGGAGCTCTCAAAACCATATCTACAGGGCTCACCTGCTAATGTCTATGTGAAGAGTCACACAGAAACCAAAGGATAGATCCATAAGCAGAACACAAATATCTATCTTCAGGATGAAGTCTCAGCCCTGAACACACACACACAGGCACGATGCACACAGACATTTATGTATGGTTGGAATAGTGCTATTGACCTCAACAGGATTCAGCCCTCCTCTGCATTTTCGTAGGATAAGGTAAAAAATTGAAAATCGTTCAGGACAGATCATGTTTTCTTCCCAGGGGGGAATGTTAATGAAGAGTAATTATAAGTGATTCAAAACTGTAATTCCAGCAAGAGTTGGAGGTGGGAGCACCTGAAGCTGGCAAACCTACCGTGCATTTCCTGCAAAATTGACCTTAGTAGAGGGGCAAATTACGCTGCGTGCAGCTCCAGCACATATTTCCTTCTCTATAGCACAACTGTCAAATGTCACTGTCAATTACATTTTTATTAAAGCTTATGTACTGCACAACTAGACTTTGCTATTATTTACCTAATAAACACATCATGAACATGAAATAAAGGAGGGAAACGAAGCTTTTGAGCTAATCTGCCAGGAGGCAAATCCAATATCCCAGAAATGAATCATTATCTAGCCCTCCATATTTTGACATATTCCCCACTCACATAAGAATCTCACAAGCTCTTTTTCCCTCTCTTCCAGTAAAAGTTGTATTTAATATTATAAATATATACGGAGCTGAAAGTCTCAGCCTGGAGAACACATTAAACCAGCAGTCCCTGGGTCATGTACTAGCTCTAGCAGCACAGCTGTAGCCTTACCATAAAAACTTGGGTTTCAAATTCACTTTAATCAGTCTGAAATGATGTTGAAATATTTTCAGTACGTCTATATTTATTGGGCAACTCCATGAGCATACAGAGCACGCAATGGTTCGAGCAAAGACAACAAATCCCTTCACTTTACAAGACAAGTTTTGAGTCTAAGGAGGAAGAAATTGTTTTCTTAAAGAGCTAAACTGATCTAGCCCATTACATATTTTTTGGCCTGATTGTACACAAAGAAATTTCTGTCCTCAATCTGCAGGGCAATGCATGTCATTTACTGGCAACATTACATGTGATCACAGCTTTGCCCAAAGGATCTGCTGATACCAAGTTGTGGTAGGTGCCACACAAGCAGAAAGAGCAGGCAAAGCCTCTGAGCCTGCACAACAACACCAGATAGGCAAAAATCCTCAATTCTATTCCAAATCTTGCAGAAGAGAGAGAAGAGAGGAAAAAGAGCAGGTGATATTTCCTGTTCCCATAGAGAGAAAAAGACACAACAGAACAAAACAACAACAAAAAGAAAAACAGATAAAACAGATGTGCTCAAGAACTCTATGTTCTTGAAAAGCATATGTATAAATCCAGTATAAGAGGTGACACCCAAACACCAAAGTTACCTCCTATCCCTGCATTGGGATCAGGCTTCTCAGAAACAAATGGACTCAAAGCCCATGAGCCCCTGCTACCGTCTTCATTCCCAGCAATTTCACTAGAATTTGCTGGTAATCACTTCTGCCATTAAAGTTGATTTACATATGAAGATATGGGAGAATACAGCCTTGATTTTATGGTATTCAGAGCAAGCTCTGGAACACAACTTCGGAAAAAATAATCATGGCAAAACACCCCAAAAGGGGGTCAGACATATTCCCAGCCAAGCACAAGGCTTGCACAGATCCTCATGTCCAGCCCGACATGGGTGGCTACAAGGACCATGGTGGGAGCTGTCCCACTTCCATGTCCTGACACCTCTGGCACCGGCTCCTGTGCGACGACTCCGCACTCTGGACCTTCTCTAAGGCAGAGGAGAGGCGATGGGAGCAGGCTCTGAAGGAGCATCTCTCCTTGCTGCTTTGGTCAAATTTGTGTCAGAATTCTGGACCTAAAAATCTTATGGTTTTGGTTAAATCATTCTGTATTATTCCATATCTCCTGCTGGCTTTTGACTCTGATCTGTTCCTTGCTCTTCCAAAATACATATTAAGCAAAAGGAGTTCGAAAAAACACTCTCCATATTCAGATGAGATGCTGCTTTCGTGCTTCAAGACAAAACTCGCTGAAAACATCCCCTGTTCCCCTGTGATTAGGCTGTAGATGCCACCAAGGCAACAGAGGCCTCCCAGGGACTTGCGCTACCCATCTTGGGGAGTGGGAAATCAACAAGAAACACTAACAAAAACTGCATTAGAATTCCATGCTAGCAGGGAGAGAAACAAAACCAAAGACAATGACTATATGAGGCAACCCCTGAAAGACTGAAGAGGGTTTCCCAAATGTCTGGATGCTAGAAATAGTAATAAGAGAGCACGCTAGCAACAGCCATCCAAGACAGCTCCATAGCCTGAAGGACATACAACCTAAAAATATACTCAAATAAAAGGAAAGGAAATAAGGAAAAAAAATCATATGCTTTGGGTTGCTTTATGAGCTTTGTTCTTAGTTCAGAATTCTGTTTCCTAAGCACTACCTATTTATTTAGTTTATTGCTGAACTGCATCACCAACTTGGGAAAATGTACATTGCGATGCGTATCCAGGCCCAGCTTCCCACGGCTACGGACGTGCTGGTGTGGGAAGCAGACAGCTGCAGGACTTCAGCTACCCCAGACCTGCCACAATTCCACTTTGTTTTAAAAGGAAAAAAAAAATGAAAACAAGATAATCTAGAATCATTTGCAATCCCTAAAGTTTAGATAGTGGAAGCTGTATTACATACCATCTTGGAGAACCATGCTATTGATAAACCATGCGTATAAAAAAATTTAAAAAGTTTATTAACTGGAAGGTAAAGCCAAAGAAAAGATAGGCTAGGCAGCCCATCAAACCTACTGCTCTTAAGACCATCAAAAATCCCATAAATAATTGCCACAATCCCCAAAAGCCTGTGAGTGACTTAATTTTCATTAATGTTCACTGCAAGAAGATTTTGGTTTTTGATTCCACACGCTTTTTTGAAAACACTACCAAAATATTTTTCATGCCAATAAAGGCCTTCATTACACAGGACCAGATGGCCTTGCAAAACTCTCACCACTACCATGAGATTTTAGGCCTTGTCCTCATCAGGGCCTTAATGAAGGCATCCTGGAAAACGCAATTAGGAAGCACTAATCCACACGTGTGCATCTCAACCACTGGCAATACGATCTCTATGGATACCACTGCTGGCTGGTCTAAGTGTTATAGACCCCTTAGCCGAACACTAGAATTTCCATCTCCTTCATTAGATATGTCAGCTTACTGCAAATTAACAGCATATTTCCTTGCCTCATCTTACTCTACTGGATTAGAAATACAAAAAAAAAAATCACAGGCTTTCTATGATTGTCTTGTGAGTCCAAACTAGTATTGCTTACGAAAATATTTTGGGGGAAAAACATGAAAAAGTCTCGCTTCAGCACCACGGGTAGGGGGGACAAAGCCACAGTGAATTACTTTGAAGTAACATGGTCATTACTGTTTTAAGATTAAGAGACAAGGAAAGTTGAGAATTTGAGAAATTTCTAGTTGAAAAATAGCCATAAATGACCTTTCAGTGTACAGTTGCTTGCTTTATGTGTTGCTTACTTGATGGCAACAAAAGCAGTGGCTACACTATGGCTTAAATGAGTATAAGTTTTAATATACTGCAGAGACATCTCAGTAAGATTTATCTTTTTATTTAGATTGGAAAGATCTCATGCACCTAAGTACCTATGCTGAGAGCAAAGGCCATTACTGTATATTAATAATGCATTAATCACCATTAAAGGGCAGAACAGAAAGAACAAACACATTTATCCACCACGGGTCAGGCTGAAAGATTCCAGTGGTTTATTCGGGACATAAACTATTAATCTCTGTACTAAGGAAAGAAAACATGCCAGAGGCCGATTCAATCCTCCTCCTTATTCCAAATCCTCCTCCTTATTCCAAATTCTACAGAATACTTCTCCCTCAAATTTCCAAAAAGAAATTTATACTCAAATTCACAGAATTCTTATTTAAGTAAATGAATAAGACCTGAATTCCAATAAATTCAAAAATTAAGCTCATCCTAAAACAAGCCAACCCCACGGCTCTGCTCATGGAAAACCTCCTCCTGGCTGACATGCAGTTCGGCCAACGCGTCCCGGCTGCTGGGACAGAGCGGGTCCCAGGCCATCTAGGAACCGGAGGACAAAACACGACATTCTGCTCAGACATCAATAGACAGCCATAAAACCCGCAGTATTACTATGACCTTGCTGCCTATTAATCTCTAACTGCGTAGCCACATCAAAAGAGCTTACTGGGGTACTAAAAAGAAGTCAAAATAATCAAACTAATGTCCCTTCTTTTGGCTAGTTCTCCCTTTATAACACTCAGATGAGACTTTTTCGAGTTGTTTAGCGCTGGATCTAGTCCATCAGCATGTTTCACCTCGAAGAAATCCTGGCAATGACATCGGAAGCGACACTGTCTCGTTATTAAAGATAATATCACCGAAGCACCTCAAAGTGCTGGGCGCTCAGCCTAGGCTCCACAGCCCAATCCAGTGTCAGATCCCTGCAGAGGACCCTGACTCCTCCAAAGCTTCCTGCTAATCGCCAAGAACATCACACAAATAACGTTTATTTTTGTATACGGCAAAGATAAACGATGGGAATGAAACTCAACAATTTCTACCCCACTGAGCATCCACATTTACAAACACTTCTTCCAGCTGTTGGGTAGTGACAGGCACAGAGAAAAGAAGGGGGGGGTGCGGAAAAGGCAATCTAAATATATACTACTTTTTATTCCTCCCTTGGATTAGTGTGTCTACAGTTAAATATAAACCATGCTCTATAAATTATCAAATACAATGTCAAATTCTGAAGTGCACTCCAATCTCTCACCAAGCACACAAAACACCAAAAAAAAACGGTAATTTTGTCCTGGCCCAGTTAGTCAGCAGAACCATATGCCGCTGCGCTGGCTTGTGGAGCCAGCTCCTGCCCATGGTCACATGGAAAAAAAATGGCCACATCCACCACAGGAGTCACATCGACATTTTCGGGAGCCTGCATCAAGCAAAGAGCTAATTCCCTGAGCAGCTGCTCTTACAGGAAGAAAATTAGCAGCAATATTGCCACATTATAGCTGGCACACACATATTAGGAAGAATTTCCAGCGTTCACGCTTTGTGCTAAAAAATCAACTTCCCCCTACTCATCTACTGCCAGTAGCTTCATTTGGAACAAAGATATAGAGGGAGCGGTATTCGAGCTATTTTTACTTAAGAAGTAACTGTTTACAGGCATGATTATTCCTAGGGTGTCACGAATATGCCTTCGGTTCTGCAGAAAGGAGAGGATGAGGCTTTGCCCACCAGTTCTTAGCCTCTTGCTCATCGCAGACTCTGACCACCATTTGAGAGCATGGATTGCCACGAGGAGAGGACGAAGACAAGGGCAATAACTTGGATGAGGCCAAAGAACAAATAAAAAGAAAACCCTGACCCCAAGCACCCTCCAAACCAAATGCAGACCGTGCTAATGCCTCACTGCACTTCGCTTGAGCAGGGCTTGGTTAATGCTGTTGTACTGTGAATTTTTATATAACCTGATACCAAATCACTGAAGACAGTGGGAGGATACGTGCCAGCTAAAAGGACCTAGAAAAGCTGCAACCTTTTTCCACAATCAGCATAAAAATTCATCAGTGTTTTACTCATGTGGTTCACTGGGATTCTCACCAACCAGAACTACCACAGAAAGGTTCCCTTCCGCACATCCTAGGTATATAACTGAGAATTCAAATTAATCTATTTACTGATTAATAATAAAGCAAACTCTTCCAAAACAGTTTAGTCTAGCAATAATTCTCGAAGAATGAAAAAGGTGGGACTTCTGGCAACTGGACCACAGCACGTAACAGAGTTGGTTTCTACAAATCTACATTCTCATAGGGCAACAAGAAACTCATACTACAAGGTGAGTCAGATTTATTTTCAAATTGCAAGGATTGTTTTGGCTAATTTTTAAGTTCGCAATAACAAAAGACTGATAAGGATAAAGATTACAAGTCCCTTCATTGCACCTGCAAAAGCGTTTGAAAGCAATCAGCCCTCAGCCAGGGCTCCGTGTCTCAAAGCACACAGAAGGAAACCAAACGGCTACTCCCAAGTAGGATGCGCCCAGCTAGAGGCCAACCCATGGCACTGGTACCTGCTTCAGGAGCAGATTTTTGTCTCTAGGTGGAGGATCAGATGGACAAAGTTCTCATGACATCTCCTGGAGGGAACTGAAAGCAGAGGGAGCCGTTTGGATCTCCTTCCACACCCAGCTACGCAGCAGCATGAACCCGATTCGAAGGACTTACGCTCCTGGGAAGCCTCTCGAGGTAGCACTGTCCTCTGCCAACACAGCACTTCTCCTAGCGAAGAGAAGGGCCCGCTGCAAGGAGCTTTCTTGAAGCATTACAAATTGAGAGAAGAACTTTCAATATTTGTTTGCACCCACAAACATTTATCATGTCGCCTTTACCTCCAAGACTTCAGAAGCGTTCAAATATTCTGCCACCCTGGTTCCGAAAAAATACTGGTGCACAACTCGCAATCAGAGAAAATACCAGCCATAATGTACGCGGGAGCGTCTAGTAATAGAGAGAGTTTAAGATGAAAATAAGTGAACCTACTAAAAAGTATTTTTTGGAATTCAAGGGCATCCAATTTCCCATCACAAGAGCATCTCTGACGCATTTGCGTGTGCCTTAGCAACAAAGGCGCGTACAGGATTTCATATACATCACGACTAAATACTGCCAAAGCCAGGCTTGTTTTACTGGGTGACTACCACCCAGTAGTGACCATTCCCAGAAAGCATGGTTTTTACACATACACACCCCTCGTTTCACATATTCCCTGCCTTTTCATTCCATCTAATTAAGGATTCCTTGCTGGTTCACAGCATTTCCTGACTCTTAGAGATCATTTTCTTCACTGGGGACAGAAGCCTTGACATCAAACACAGCCAAGGGTAGAACAATAGGTAATGACTCTCAGCTTGTTCCCTACTTTATAGGGCCCTAAAGAATAGATAATGCAGTAAGAGCTCCGAAATGGCCAGGGAAAATATGGATCATCATAACAGAAAAATTAAAATAAACATAACACTGGTGCTGCTGAGCTAATTCTTAATGACTATACACAAGCAACCCAAATGCTGTAATGACAATGTTAGATAGTTAGGAAAGTTAATTGTGTTCTTATTAGAAGCTCATCTGGAAGTATTTGATTTCTAACACTGATGTTCCAATGCTATCGCAAGCCCGCTCCCTGATACTTAAATAAGTAAACAACAAACAAAAGGTCTCATCTTCAGGGCCCCAAGCTATCATCCCAAACGGGCTATAATTAAAGGTGTGAACAACCAAGTAAGTAACAAACCTGCAAAGTCAGGGTTCTGAGAAATTAATGGGCATCACACCACTGCACCAGTTCAGATTTATCACTCATTATCTCCCCGACTAGCAGAGTGCAGTTGCACATATTTGTGCCTCGTTCGCTTCCTCCAAGCCTTTCCTTCCTTCTCTAGATGGCTAATTTTAGACAATTACTGCCTCTGACACGGCAAGCCCTCTTCTCCTTCCTTTCTTCTTCTTACTGTAAACCTGGTGACCCACAAAAGCTCCCATACCTGAAATATTTCAGGATTTTGGAAAGTAAAGATGGATCATTTCAAACAAGAGAGGAAAAAAAGCAAGCAAATAGCATCTGAATATCAGTTTCCTCAACATCTTCACTTTGCACCATCTCAAATGGTTAAACAAGCTCAAATGCAAAGGCTAAAACCAAGTACGCGGCCACACTAAATATAGACTTTATCAGCATTAAATTTATTGTACTCGTGGAATAGAAAGATTATCCTCATCTTTGAGGAGCTCTTTAGCAAATAAAAAACATATCTTGCTTTTGTAGCTATATGGAAGCCGTCCTACCCTTTTGGTAACTGGACATTTACACGAACGCTTGAGAACAGCTGTAGTACGTGGATGCCCTCTCGGTTCTCCTACAAATCCCAACATTTTTGCAACATACAGATGGGAGGGGAAGATGCATGAACACGCACCATCACATGCATGAACATATAGATAAAAATATACACATATTTGCCTCTTCCTCCATCCTCCTTGAAGAGGAAAAGAGAAAGGAGAAGAGAGAGAAGAGTGCAGAGGAAGAAGGGTGGCTTCCCATCACAGATTAGCAAATTTTGCAAAATCTGACCCACGATTCCCAGAGGTACCGTGCTTTTTAACGCCATCTGACTTACTAAAAGACAGTTTGCGCCCACTTCTCCCCCAAAACCCCAATGACATTGAAAAGAATACTGCATTGCAGCATTTGCCAGTGCATCAGCGTGTATCCAGTCAGCTGTCCCGCCGACAAACAAATGTACATTTTAATGTGTCCAGGCATGTAAATTAGTTGTCTAGTGGACACAGATTGCTCAAACAGACAAGCGGATTTGTCAACTTACGTGCATCTCTCTCACTATAATATTCTCTGCTATGCCCGTTTCTTGCCTGGGGTGTTTGCTGAAAGATTTTGAAAGTGCAAGTTCCCAAAGAAAACAGATTCCCCTGCTAGAACATGGGATGCAATAATACATTATTTCACTTAAAAGAAATCTTGGGGTAGAGAGTGGCTCTAGGTTATGTACCAAGAGCATGACAGCTACACACAGAAAATAACCTGCATTTAACTAATCCACTCACAGCATACTAAGTAGGAAGGTTGGAAGAAAAAAAAAAAAAAATCTCCCTGTAACCTAAAAGACATTATTTTTAAAAAATAATACCTTAAATGTATGTAAGATTAACACAACTGAATTTTCTTCAATAGTCACAATATTTAACAGGACCAAATAAAAATGATGAAGACGATTCCAAACCTATTCAAACGGAATTTTTAAATATACCCCTACTGGTTCTCTGTAACCATCCTTTGTCACAACAGCTCGGGCTCACTTTGAGAGAGCTCAAAAAGGTAAAATTACCACAGGAAGCGAAAGCCAAGGACGCTATCAAGCCAGTCAACAGTGGGAGAGCGTCTCCGTATCAAACATGGGAACTTGACTAGCAAAGGACGTGGGTTGAGAATTTAAAACTAATGGCTACTATTGATGTTGCACCCACAGCTCAAGGTAAAAAAAAAATCTTAATTTCTGATCAGCTGGTCAGAAAGACAACATTTTAAAGAAATATCATACCTAAAGACAACTAGATTATCCCCATCTTTTTGTCTGAAGAGAAAATGGTTTTGCATTTTAATCTTTCTTCAGCATAAATGGCATGCTCTTAATTAAATTTCACTAACTTAACTATCTTCCTCCATGAGGAACTACAAAGCCATCTTTTACATGCAAAAGAAAAAATGAATGCCACTCCATATGTGCAGGATCTGTTCATTAATATAATCTTAAAACAAAGAAAAGAGTAATATTGGGGCAGGAACACGTGCGCCATAAACCTAGAAATACATTTTCGAACCTTTGCAGAAATACTAACTCGAACAGAAAATGAAAATGCAACTACTAGCTGATGCCTCTTAAAGCAAACAATGCAGCTGTGTATAATAAAAGCCCCCTTATTTCTTCTCGTGACTGAGTTAGCAGATTTAGAACACAGGAGCTCTGTTTTGCGTAGAATAATTTTTTTTCCCCCCTCTCATGTACCACTATATAATAATACATGTCAGAACACAGCTGTGGGCACAGGCACAAACTATAAGAGACAATTTTACACGCGCACACACACACCCTCAAGATATTCCCCCCCTTCCTTTGCAGTGTAGTTTTCAGAGGGCCATTCAATGACTTCTCTCCAGAAAGCATTGCAGCAGAGGCAACACTCCGCACAAAGCAAATTAAAAGGGGGGGGGGGACGCGATTTCTTTTTTGTTCATTTTTCACGCCAGAGCACAAGCATTCCTGTCCGAATTTGCATGCAAAGCAATCCTGCATCAGGGAGAGAGAAAGAAAGTGGAAATATCTGAGATGCTGGGGAGAGAAAGGAAGGCGTGTTCGCCTGCCTCGCTGCGCTGCTCTCGTGCCTCCCGATGGGTGATAGATGAGCATTTTCTGGGCAATCGCATTTTTTATACATCTTTTACGCTACCGTCTCTCGCTGCCCAGTCCCCAACGCTTTCCAACGGCCCTGGCCCCCGTAGCCCGGTCCGGAGATGCCCTTGTGCTCTGGCACGTTATTGTTCGCCACCATCATGGGGACCGTCCCCACGAGCCGAACAGTCAACCCCAGCTGCAAAAGTAAAGTTGGCAGCGGGAGCCGAGCGCGGGGACGGCGGTGCCACGGCCGCGAGGCGACGGGCTGTGCCCGAAGGTGGGGCCGGGGACCGAGGGCAGAATAATCTCATTATTTGCGCAAATCCTGCTCAGCGCCTAAGCCATAGGATCCGATGAACTCCCCTGAACTGATTATCCTGCCATATAACCATCTGATTTCGTAAAAATACCAATATCACTTAACACAAAATCACTGCTTAGGGTAAATTCATTCTACCTACTGTTCTCATAGGGACATTTGCTGGAAAATTCTAAGAAGTGATTTGCAGAAGCTATCAGCTGTGGGAGTTCACTATTATACCTCTGTCAACTTCATTCAATATAATTTACATTTTTCCCCCCCTAACACTGCCTCGCAGGATTCCTTGCCATTTTTTGCACGTACAGTTTCACAGCGGGGGGTGGCGAGAGAGGGAGGAGGAGGGAAAAAAATAATAAAAAAAAGAGGGAGATAACCTTCTTTTGCAGCGGAGAAAGAACAGATGCTTAAAAACAGATTTCTAGAAATCACTGCAAGCCCGAGCCAGAAATGTAATTAACACCTATTTATACGGAATAATTAAAGTTGTGCCTGCCACAAAGAGCGGCGGAGATAATCGAGGTAGCCCCGATTTTTTTTGTGTGTGTTTTTTCTTCCCCCTTTTCTCCCTCTCTCCTTTTTTCCCCCCACTGTTTGCAGTATTCCCACATGATTGCCACCTGCTCCCCCACTCAGCTTCCCCTATGCTCGTTTCCCCGGCAACCTTTCATTGGCTTTTCCTCCCAGCTATCGCTTTCAGTTCGGCTGCTCAGTCTAATCTTATTTGTTTTACACCCATCAAAACAAGCAGCGAGACAAAGACAATCCTGTAAGAATGGGCAGAGACCGCCGCTTTGTTCCCCCCTCCCAGCCCCCCGACACCCCCATATCCTAAATATCGCGGTAAAAAATAAAATCAGATATATATATATATAGGCTGCATAACGTTAAATCAAGAGGAGGGAGGAGGAAGGCGGTGGGGAAAAAAAGGGAGGAAAAAAAAGGGGGGGAGAAAAAGGAATCACGCACAAAAAAAGCAGCTCCCTTGCAGGAGCGGCGCATTGTGAGGGCTCCGCCGCCCCCACCCCCAGCCGGCGATCGCCCAGCTCTGTAAAATTCAAAGTCGCTAATAGTTGTATTTGATCATGCCATTTTGCACAATCTGTAAGGAAGGCATAAAAGCCGAGCCCGCTCCCATCTCGCTGCCAGGAGAATATTGCTAAAAATAGAAATACTATTTCCCCCCCCCACACCCCTCATCTGCGCAGAAATGGCTTTGATTCTGCCGGTATTTAAAAGGAGAGGGGGGAAAAAAAGGGA
>JAWLRI010000763.1:3464215-3486182 GCA_034781795.1 Crypturellus tataupa
AGAATATTGCTAAACAGAGACAGACTATTTCCCCCCCCCACACCCGTCATCTCCGCAGAAATGGCTTTGATTCTGCCGGTATTTTAAAGGAGAGGGGGGAAAAAAAGGGAAAAAAAAGAGAAATAATCCAAAAAGGCTAAACAAAACAGCTCCCTCCGCGCCGAGCCCCCACACCCCAGCACACGAACACACACCCTGCCCGGCTCCGTGCAAAGGCACCCCCGAAATCCGGGGGGTGCCCGCGAGGGCGGCGGGGGCCCCATCACCTCCGCGGTCCCCGGAGCCATCAGAGCCCGATACCCCTGGAGAAGGGGGAAATCCCGGCGAGGAAGCATCCCGGCTCCGCTCCTCCTCGCCCTGCGCTCCGGGAGACAAAAGGCAGCGGCCGCGGCGCGCGGCAGCCCCTCGGCAGCCACTTACCATTTTCAAGCCATTCCACTCCATCTGTGAGCACAAAGATGGACCCTCACAGCCCCTCGCGGAGTCGGAAGCAGAGAGAGCGTTATGTAAAAGCTGACATTCCTTCTTACAGTACCGCTGCCCAGCGATGCAACAAAATCGACATATACCAGGCGCCGCAACACACACGAGCCTCCTCCTCTTTTTATGAGGTCATGACAGGAAACTCTTTGAAATACAATATGCAGCATTTACTGAAGCTCATATAAATCACTCGCCTTAAAATTACCATACCTATTGCGCAGTCCACCGAAAGAAAATTACCGATCTCGAGGCTTTTTTTTTTTTTTTTCCTCCCTCCTCCCGAGGATTTTGCTCTGCATTTGTAGCTCCAAAATGTCAATGTGGAAATTAACTCCCCCCCCCACCTCCCCGCCACTCAGGAAAAAAAAGAAAAAAGCCTCTTCTTCCTTTTGCATTTCAGTATTTCAGTTAGCCACGTACCCGCCGTGCATTAGAAACGAGCTATTGCTTTATTCCGAGAGAAATCGCGATTACCTTAAAGCGACAAAGTACATCCTTTATTAAAGGATGTGCACACATTAAATATGAAAGACACACACGCACGCACACAGAGACGGGAGAGAAAGCAGGGAGAGAAAGGGAGAGAAGACAAGGGAGAGAGCACGTACAAAGAAATCAGTAGCAAGAACTACATTCATGTGAAAAAACACAGACTGAAAATGATGCAGATTTGGGGAAATCTATATGTTAGAGTCTACATCTAGCTAAATATATATATAATACACACAATCGCTATAAGCAGATTTTAAGTCTACTAATACCTACCATAACCATTCTTAATGGCAAATATTGGGTCTTGAAAGGCTTCAACTCTTCTAAAGATTTGCTAAGGTTTTCAGGGAATTATTTTTATTGTTATTTTAAAGATCCACCAAGCACAGTGCAGACGTTTGTGCGGCAAAAGAATATATATATATAAAAGGAGGAAAAAAAAAAAAAAAAAGAAGAAAAGAGAGAGAAGCCGCACTGTGCTGAAGCCCCCCGATTCGAGGATGTAGATAAGAACAAGTGAACAGAGCCGTGCTGAAATTGGCTCGCAGCGTCTCCTTTTTACATCCATTTATGGGACCATCTGTCAGCAGCGGCGCGGCGCGGATTGGCCGCGGCGGCGGCGGGAGGCGTTGCAACATCAGGTGCTATTGAAATTAGCTGCCGCCAGATTGACAATGTTAATGATTCCGTGACCTCTACAACAACAGAGACCAGATTTCTGAACTGCTGCTTGTGTCTAGTAATTAAGGCCCCGGTGAAGAAACAACACGCATACATGTATTTTTACCTCTCCCCACCCGGCGCGCGGGCGCAGGCCGCAGGCGCCGCTGCCGCGGAGGTGTCGCGCCTCGGCCGGCTCCTCCGGTCGCATCTTCCTACCTCTGGCGCGCGCGGCTCCGCGGTCCGGAGCGCCGTAACCACCTTATCTCGGTCGGCAGTCGCTTTCCGGAGAAATGCATATTTAATGACCTGCCTCTAGGCTTAAAGCTACGACAAAAGCACTTCAGCGGGCGCTTAAGCTGCGTTTATTTCCAGGTACTATTGATTTTTATTAATCAACTGCGCTCTCCCCTCCTTTCGCAGCAAGATTGTTTTCAAAAATTATACGTATTTTTAGAACCGCATTTGATACTAGTGTCACTTGACTTTGTCTAAAGCACCGTAGATCTCGACTGAGCAGAAGCTTCTCGCAGGGCGGAGGTAGCGATTTGGAATTATTTCGCCACCTCCCTTCGTTATCCTTCAGCTTTACAGGAAGTAAAATGATGACTAACTCTGGGCATTTAAAAGAATTTTTTCCCCCAGCCTCAGAGAGAGGAACGTGCTTCACGTAACAATGAACACTCATTAATCCTCCAGTGGCTTCCACTGACAAACTAACAAAACTTCCATTCCAAACGGCAATATTTTACCATCTCCCAGCCACAGCAAGCGTATTAAAAATTCTTTTAATCGCAACACATTTATTGCTTTCTCTGGCTTCGGAGGTTATTTTGCTAGAAGCGTGTATTGGCCAAACTAACAAGGCATGGCATCCTCTAATTGCAACTAACCTTGAATAAACGCAAGCCTAAACCAAAGCGAGCGCGTTTTAATCTAGAAAAGTACGTAGGGATCATTTAATTTTATCATTTGATTAACGCTTTTTAAAGACTCAATATCATTGCAAGCGCTTTTAAATGTAAGAGCTAAAACCAGAGAAACTAGGATGGGCCCTGGTAAAGGCTCACTGTGCTCTTCTGGAGAAAGAAAACGTGGCTACAAAACACCGAATACACTTCCAGTAATATTTAATCAGATAATCATTTTGTTTTATATTTTTTTAAAGGATAAATATGCTCTCAAAATCATTAAGCTCCAAATTAATATTTCTCACGCCTTAAATTTCTTTAAAATCATATAAGGCTCAAAATCACACACAATACATCAATAAAATACATGAAATAGAGTGAGCTTGTAAAAATCTAGCTGCAAGCAGACCAAGCAAGAAGAAAATCATGTTTAAAGGCATCATGCTGCCTATCTGTGGAACGAGCACCAAATTCAATTAAAATATGCACAATTTAAAAGGCTGCAGAGGATTTCTCTTACCAGGCATCTCTTTGAGCACATTTGTAGCTCAGTAAAAAATAAATAAAAAGGATTACACTAGTTCATAAGGTAGATTTCCTAACTCAAATACCGAGCGACCTATTAGAGTGAATACACCG
This sequence comes from Crypturellus tataupa, assembly GCA_034781795.1. Classification (NCBI taxonomy): domain Eukaryota; kingdom Metazoa; phylum Chordata; class Aves; order Tinamiformes; family Tinamidae; genus Crypturellus; species Crypturellus tataupa. The sequence goes on from JAWLRI010000763.1 coordinate 3,467,401, forward strand.
GCATCAAAATGCTACAGAGCCGGTATATTACCATATATTCCCGTGCAAATATACATTGCATATTAAAGTTAAATTTGTAATGCAAATTTTTACTCAAGGTCTCTTCAGGGGTTAATAACATCGCAGAAGGAACCGACAAAATAGACATATATATTTTTAAGTCTTTCCAACTTCAGCCTACTTTGCTGCTGCACATTTCTCACACATATCAAAAAGAATCAGCCATTTTTCCGAAGCCACCGGCGCACCCGGGTCTGAGGCACAATTAGCCCTTTTAGCCGCTCGCAAAACCCAGGTACTCGGAGCCCCGAGCGCTTCCCCCCCGCGCGCCCCACACACGCAGCCCTTCCGAGGGGCGCGAGCGCCGGCGCTCCCACGTCCTCGGAGGCCTCCCCGCAAAGACAAAGGCAGAATCCTATTGTTGGAAAAGTCAACCTTATTCCCATGCCTCCAACACTACCATTTAGCTCTCGGGGTAAAGTGACCGACCGCTGCATCGCAGTTTGTGACACATTTGCAAAGCATCAGATTCTCAACACAGCCTCTCCAGAAGCAGCCGGCAAAACCCCTGAGCAAAGCACACACACAGATATATTTTAAAATACAATCTTCCAGCCCCACAGAAAGAAACTTGTCTTAAGCAGCTAATCCAATATCAAAATGAAATCACAAGATTGTTTCCCCAATACACCCCCCCCTCCCTTTCCCTCTCCTTACCATAAATGAGCAGTTTCTTGACTCATTAATGACAGTTTCCCTTAAAAGAAGTGATCTCATATCACTGAGCCCCTCTCCACCACGCATACATCCCAAAGGTTGCGGGTATCTTAGCATCAGTAGCCGCTAGCGAGCTCTCTCATACAGAGCCCAGATGGACTATACCAGAAGCCAATTCAGCGTTAATAACTACCTACTCTGTGCAGTTTAGAAGCCTTACGTGGCATAATGTCCTAGGCAACAGCAGCCGATTGAAACCGCAAATAAAAGCCAACCCAATTCTCCAAAAGCATCAAAAGGAAACAAGGAAAAAAAAATAAACTGAAGGATGATTCCTCTTTTTCTTTCCTTTTTTAAAATCTCCTACTTCCATAAGATTAAACTGAATCCTTCACAAACACAGGAAAAAAAGAGAGAAAAAAATAAAAGCAGATGCTGCCCAGAAAAAAAAGTGACAAAATATTACCTCATTATTTAACAAAGCAGCATTAAGCGTCCTGCTGATTTCAAACATCTTGCCACAGATTTTGGTTAAGAGAAACGGAAAGAATCCTTTGCAAGCCCCTCTGTCTGCAAAGGGTTCTTCAATTTCCTTGCGCACAATGGAATAGTCAATATGTTATTTCCCTAGAGTTCGCACATTAAAACATCTAGTCAGTGAGCTGAATTTTCCCCTTATCACACAGTAGACTCCTGTTATATGCACTGCTCTCTTTGCAAGATTAGCCTGCCCCAAACATGGCTGTTGTTTAAACTATTCTTTAAAGTAACAGTTCACTCCGTAGCCACCAGGTGGGCAGTGTACACAGATTCAAGTAACCATCTTAAAGATTTTTCTTGGAATAGCTTTTGGTAGTGATATACAGCACAATTCCCACCCACTCCCTCTTCCCCCCTCCCATTTATCAAGCAGGACTTTTTTTTTTTTTTTGCACTTTTTTGTGCCCTTTTCTTCCCCAAAAGAAGGCACACAGTCCTAAATCAGTTCACTTTTACTGGGTATTTTTTTTTTTTTTTTTAAATAAGGTACCTAAACATTTACACCAGAGCATTTCATTCAGCAAAATGAACTAAGTGACAAAGCCCAATCAATTCTGAGAATAAAGTGTAATTAAGAGGGAGAAACGCTCTCTGCTGCAGAGAAAATAAAATTAACAGCAAGTTCAGCATGACAAGGTTGTTTCAAGAAAGCACAAAACCCGGCATTCACACGTGGGTAGATGCTGTTAGAAAATCCAAACCATCTCCTAGCAAAACTGAGGACAACTTAATCAGATATTGCTATTGATGTATTCTGGCTTAAATTGGTTTGTGAAATCATTGTTACAAGCAGTCGAGCACCAGACTACACGGTTTTGCCTTATTTAAGGTCAAGCTCATCAAGAAATAGTCCTCCTACTACAAAGATATAATTTTTCTTCCCCACTCAATGCTCTATAGCAACACCCAGAGGCTTGAACTAGATCAGGACACTGTGGTAGGCGCTGCACAAATACAGTGGAAGCACCATGGTGCACAGAAGAACCTGAAAACAACAACATTTACAAGAGGAAAGCACAGGAGGGAGGTAGGAGGAGCAATGGACACAGGGGACCATAAAGACTGGCCAGGATGAATCGCAGCAAGAATTAAGGGACTTGTTCCAACTACCTGTGCTAAGGCAGAACTCGAGGTTATTAGCTGAGGTTAAAGGATAAAAGCAATAGAAATAGGAGTTTCTTTGGGTTTATCACCTACAAAGCACCACCACCCAATTCCTTCATGTCTAGCAATCCTTGCTGAGTAAGTATATGCACAACGGTGATTTTCTTTGTTGGCCTTTAGCTAATATTAAAGTGATGCAGTAATGACTTAACCTTCTTGAATATGTATTGAGTTTCAAGTCATCCCTTTTTATATGAGGAGAAAGGTTATTTGCATTGATTTCTGTTTGCATGAAATAAGCTTATTTCCTCATACACCATATGCCTTGAACACTAATTAAAAGTGTCACTTTCTCCTAATGCAAAAAGGTAATCATTTAGTAAATAAGCACTCTTGGCTTTCTGGTCTTTGTGATAATCTAAGGACTTTTTTATTTCTAGGTAACTTGACTGCTTTGATAGCCACACATGTGTATTTATAAAACATTTCCCTAAATCACGGGTATTTTTTTTTCCAAACCAAAAAAGGGAACAAGGCTGGAAGTGCATCTTTAAGGACCCACACTCGCCTTACCCGGAGGCAAATCCATCCAATCAATATGAGACCATTCACATGCCACCATCTGCCAAGCTGTAGAGCAATGTGGCTGGAACAGACCTCTTAAAAAGCAGCACTCATCTCATTTTCAGTCTATTAGGAAGGCACCAGAGCTCTCATGTGCAAGGACACAAAACTCCAACTCTGCCTCTTTCACACCAGTTTCTCCGTGCGCTGCTGCAGAACTCCCATCATTTTGCTGCTCGAGTTTCACACTAATCATCAGTGCAAGAGGGAGGAGAGTGATCAGTAACAGCCCTGTTTTGCTGTAGCACAACATAAAGAATTCAGTTTAATTCCATCCTAATATGATTACAGCAAGCCATTTAAATGCTGCTGCCCATGAACTACAACCTGGCATTTTCCATCACTTCATTTTCACTCTTCCAGCAGATTAAACATTTGTGCTTAAAGCTACATTTATTCTTTTCCAAGACATTTCTATCATAAAGTCAGCATTTAATTCTGGCCAAGGAATATTTTGTTGCTGGCAGAGGGGAGGGTGCAGCGGGTGAGGAACAAAAGAGACGGGTGCGACAAAGAGATGGATTTGAACTATAAAGTGATTTAAAAGAAAACAATGGGCTGGGAAGGGACATTACACAGTGCAAGCACTAGGGTTTGCCCTATGCAGTAATTCAAGAAGCTCTGCAGAAACAGTCCCCAGTTCAAGATATCGCATCCACTCTGTCTTTAACACTGAGCTCACGTACAGCACTTTCATCAGCAGATCTCATAGCAATTTATAATGTCATCAACTACCACGTATGCCACTGCCAAACCCACAGCATGAATTAGAGAGGGGGAAAAAAAGTACTTGAATACAAAGGGATTATAATGGGATGGAACCCCGTTTGCATGGGCAGAACTATTGCAAAGCCTTCCACAAAACTGTAAGAAAATCTGAAAAGCTTAAGGCACAGTTTAGTGATGTAGAAAGCTCTCAAGTTTAGTTAATGAGGAAAAAACAAAACAAAACCCACGCACACACAGATGAAATCGCCCATATTGTCTAACCAAAAGTGAGACTTCAGGAAAGAGGAAAAACCAGCCCTATTAAGCAGACTGCATGTGTATACATAGGAGATGAGAGAGCTGTTGAGGATGGGGGGAGAGGGCACTAACAAGCAGCGTAACAGGGTATTTTCCCCACACAGTAACTCTTTACCTCTTCTTTCAATAGCCTGCTCTATAGTATCTATAAATAGTAACATAGTTTATATAGTTACTGAATGTTTCAAGAAAAAAAAAATCCTACCAACCCAATTGTGTGGAGGAACCGAGACTGCAACACTGCACAACACAGAAGATGTCCTTCAGGAACTCCCCTATAAGGTTGGAGAACTCACGTATTTGAGTAGAAAAGGAGATGAAAATTAAGGTTTGCCTATGTTTGACTATATTAAACATAAAATAGTAGCAATAATTAAACATTAATGAAATAAAAAGGTTCCAAAGGAAAAACTGATTTTTGCATAAATGGTTGGTGAAAGAAGAGATGCCTGATGTGATCTGGAACTTTTATAGCTTTTTTTTTTTATTATGATTCTTAGGAACGCAAGAAGCCATTCCTGCCTCTCCTGTCCCTGCTGTGGATCCCATCACTACCTGTACAAGATTTGCTGCTCATGTTACATGTTACTTTGTACGCTGGATCCCTCTTGCTGCAAGGGAGGCCAAATATACACCATGCACATGCCTGGAAATCCTGTCACTTCTTTGATCTGTGCCCAGAAAGAAAAAAAAAATCCAAGAGCAGTTAGAGAACTGACAGAAAAGGTCTAGAATGAAAGGACACGATGCAAAACCAGACCAGCCTGTCCCCACCATATATAATCCTTCAATTAGATACATGAAAAGAAATTAGAATTTAGGTACACAAAATTCAGGCAAGTTGTTATATCTCCCTCAAATCACTATTCAGCTACCTTTCTTTCATATATATATGCTATTTAATGTTGCTTGCCTTTTTTTTCCCCATGCCTTATGGATCCTGCTTAGCTGCTGCACCACACCAATTTTTCCGAAGACGTGGGCACCTTCAAATCCCACCGGGGATACTTAGGTGTGAACACAGGGAAACTGGAACAAAATTCTCAAGGGTGTAAGCGAGCACAGAAGCAACAGAGCCAATAGAAGTAAATAGCTCCATCAGACAGAAGTCTCAGTGACACAAACCACATACCCATAGCCAAAACAGCAAACTGGGCTTCCAGAGCAGACTCAAGAATGCACCTATGTCAGGCATGGCCCAACTAGAGAAAATGTGGAAAAACTCTGTGTGGACACGAGAAAGCACAAGACTTTCGAGCACACATCCCCTTGTCACATACAAGTTCTAAAATGCATAACATTGAGCAAGATGAAACAAGGAGGGCTCGGGAGAAGGTGCAGAGTGGGCTTTACCAAGGAAGGAGACAAGAAACAAAAGCAGGAGGTGGAAAACTCGCAGTAACACCAGAGTTACCTGCGAGAAGGTAAATAAAGAGGAAAACAGAACTTGGTTCTTCCCAAGGGCACTGCCTGCCACCTCAGCGAGGGTTTCAGTGAACGCCAGAGCCCAGCCCAGCCGAGAAGCCGGTCCAGCATCTCCGCTACATCTTATAGAAGCCACATTCAGCACTGCAAAACTGAACAGCAAAGCACAGCATGCGTGTCGGTGTTTGTAACAACAACAAGACACACAAATAATCCTTTTCTCCAATTTGAGCTCATTTTAATTGGCTTCAGGAATATATATTTTAAAGTTTCATGATTTCTTTTTCTTTTTCAATTTAGAGGTATTAAAACTTGGATTCAACATCAGACACCATAAATTCCACAGCCTGTTTTTCTCTAAGTAGGATCCAATGCTGCATACAGAGTGTTAAACCATTTCTACATTGATGGCAATTCCATATAATATGGTTAGCAAAGTTTCAGCGGAGCACAAATGAAGACGTTTTCAAAGATTTATGACTGCCTTTTTAAAGTGTATTTACTTGTAAATAATGAAAGGACCTAGACGCTGAAAAAGTCCACGCTTACCAGGGAGATTTACGTGAGTTCAGCCATTTTTAATGTGCTTACGCGTCAGCACAGAAACCCTCATAAAATAGGTGAACAGGATCCCTCAGCCAATCTCACCTAATTTTAGAAAAGCTGATGGATTTGGTTTTAAACTCATCCCTGCTCTGAGAACATGCATGAGAATTTCTGTCTTCTATGAGTGTACAATATTACAGCGCATTATATCACCTCATGCTCAAGCCAAAGGATATCAATAGGAAGAACAAAGAAAAATGAAAAGGGGGATTAATGGGATGCTTCCAAGCTGTGAGACTATGATCAGGAACAGAATCTGGGGAAGGCTGGGGCAGCTGGTAGGACACAGAGAAGAGGGACAGAGGAATCAAAGGAGCCTGAGGAGCAGCACACGAAGGGGCAACACTGACCAGAACTTGCAATTCCACAGAAAGGGGACAGAAGAATGAGGAAAGGTACAAAGAATAACATCTCAGGAGTCAATTCTCCCCATTACCCCTGGTTAGAACAGTTGGCACTTGCATGGTGCATTCTAATGAGTAGGCAGAATGTAAATAAGTCTTACAATTCCATATACCAACAAAAACAAATAAAAACACACACACAAAAAAGAAAACTATATCTCACAGTTATGCTTGGGTCAACTCTATCATGCAGCTAATAGTAATCACCACACTGCCCAATCCCAAGCTGCTTAAAAGGCAAACAAGAAAGCTTAAAATGGCCTAAAACCAATCAAGCTTATCTCATGCCTCAAAGGCTATACTTACATTTGCAAGTCTCTTGACTGCTCTCTCCCTTCTACTCACTCTCCTTCCCTCCTCTCACTCCTTTCCTTTATATTTTTCTTTCTTCTTGTCTTTTTCTTTTTCTCTTTTTTTTTAATCCATTATACTTTTAAAATCATTACAGTGTTAAATCACTATGGTTTGTAGGTGGTGCTTGGCTTACAAAGGCCTGTTCCGTGGAGCCAAGTTGCAGAAGCGAGGAGGGGAGCACCTAGCAGCTCTTTGACTTATATTCTGAACTCCCTCTTCTTTGCCAGCTGCATAAAAAGCTACTTGAGGGTAGTTATGGGATTAAAAGTCAGCCTAAAGATGAAAAAGTAGCTGGGCTTTTGTTCTTTTAACTTCCACATAAAAGTCTATGTGCAAGGACCAGCTCTACCAATTCAGGGGCAGAGTCTGCAGGTAAATCCTGTGGAAGGATTTACCTCACCTGACATACACCAACAGCTGAACTGGTCTCAAAGAACTTCTTTGTACAGGCAATTATGAGAAAAAAAACTAATGAAAAATGGATGTTTTAAGGTACAATTCATCTGACCTGTCCTAGAGGAGTCTTAATCATTTTCTTGACCTCACTCACCATGTACAAAGCTGATCTCTAGTGACTATAAAATAAGCCTGGCTCAGATACCAAGGTCTCTCTTTGGTCAGATGAGTCCTACCCTGGGCTTGCCCACCTGGCTGGGACAGATGGTTTCCAGCAGTCTGTCATCCGGACACTGGTTTACCTGAACTTCTTGTGCAGCTCTTATCATTCCACTGAAATACTTGGTTTAATGCACTCTAGAGCTTAAACGACAAGCGATGATTCAAGCAAGGCAAGTCCCAGATATATTTAGTGAGATTTTGTGATCAGCAGGCTACAGCGTAAGTATCCAAACCCCTACCAATGACTCATTGCATCAGATTTAGACATGTAATCCCTAATGCTGTTCTTCCTCTTTCTTATAACTGATGCTTACTCACAAGAGTAAAAACATCTTTTATTGCCTCATAAGCAAGCAGTTTGCAAGGGAATGAAGAACTTTTTCAGAAATGGTCATTGACTCTGTAGCTGTGCAGATCTGGTGAATCACTTTCTGTACCTTGTGGTATTTGAAGCTTCCTTTGAAGTCACAGAAGTGGGATGTTAAGGCCTTAATTTGAATAGGGATTTATCAAATTCAAGTCTGGCCCAAGAGTTCCTGAGAAATAGAACTCAGGTTTCAGTATTTGCCACAAAATTGCCAATCCAGGTACTCGTAAGGAGATACTTGGTTTTCTTAGAGAAAAGAGTGAAATATACTGGACCATGTCAGAGCTCCATATAATAGAAAAGTTATATATTTAGTTCATTTACTCTCTCTGGATTGGTTTTCAACTTTAATATCTTTTTTGGAACTTCATCAATATTGATTTCTAAATAGCAAACACTTTCCCAGTCACTCTTCACAGGCTACTTGAAATGATCCAGATCACAGGTTAAGAAACAACATTAACACCACACATGACAACTAAATAAAAATAAATCTTGCAAGAAAATTCTGGCCTGGACTGTATTTGACAAAAATCTCTCTTGTTTGGAAGGATGCAAGCTACAGAAGCCATCTTATCATAAGAGGAAAGGGAAAAAAAAGTGTGCTCTGCTATCAATCTTTACCAAGGCTTATTTCACAAGCTCTAAGCTAGAAACCGGCTTTTTGAAGAGGGGCTTAGATTCTGGGCCACAGTTCTGAAAACTTCCAAGCTCCAGAGCTCCAAGCAGCAGGAGCCGGGAGAAAAAGTTCCAGTAACTGCTGGGAAAAGCAACAATCACATCCAAACAACTTCTTTGAAAATGTATCCAGCTACAGGCCATCACCCCGCAGTTTAAGAGTATTTCACTCCATTGCTTGAGCACATTTATATTCTTCCAGGCAGTTTTCCTGATGTTTTATAAGGATTCCCCAATGCAACAACAAACAATCTTTCTTTTAATAGTATCACTAGATGCGTTGTAACCTGTGTCTAGGGACGCCTTGCTCCACTCAGATAAAACTTAATTGTTCTTCTGACACCGAACAATGAAAAAAACTTTTAACTCACCTAATAAGCTAAACAGGCCTCTACTTTTAGCATTTACTCAAGCCCCAAAGCTAACAGGACCATGTATCAAGTGAAAAGTTTGCTTTAAAAAAGTGATCTATGAGAGCACAGACGATCAGCTTAGATCTAGTGAGCAAAAAACACACACCTATTTTTTTAAAACCTCGTCAATCAAGAGATTAGATTTTATTCTGCTGTGGTAGGTATCTCATCCCTTTAGGTAAAGTAAAGGCTTACAGACCAAGATAAGGTGATGCGGTGGAACATTTTCCAAGAAATATTTTTAACTGTTGAGCCTTGGCAGAATTCTTATGGTACGCGCATATTTTCTCTTTTCCAGATTCTTTCCTTCCATTTCAGCTGCTGAGATTATCTTTTGCTCGCTGTCAAAGTGTCAGATAGCACGGTTGAACATAAACCGCACCATAAAACGGTGAGGCTGGGTAGCCGAGCAAGAGGAAATTTCAGCTGGTGACACTTTAGGTTAACAGCACTATTTAAATATAAGACACAATGAAACTATGAACTAATACCCCCGCTAACATACATGGTAATTGAACAGCGCTCAACATCACAAAGGAGGACAATTATGTAGGTGCTACCCTGCGTTTGGGAAGCCATCCTCTTTGCTTGGCCGAGACACCCTCTCCTAGGGTGGTCAGCAAGGAAATGTCCTTATTGTCACCTTGGACAGTTCTCAGCTGCCATGTGCTAGGACATCAGGACTTCAATATCTAGGAAATTGCAGGAGCCTGAAGGCTGCAGTATCTCTTTAGCAACCTGGAATGCTCTAGCACACCAAACCTTTTCCCTTACTCTTCACACTAGCATCCACCCGAGCTTAAGCTCAAGTTCCTGATCTCAGCCTTGATCACTGAGGCACTTGGTGTGGACAGCTCATGTCCACGACAGCACAGACTATGAAGACTTCCCTGGTACAGACCACAGTGGCCCTGCACGCCTTGCTGACAGATGCAAAATGTCCTAAGTAATCAACTCCCCGCATCTCATTGCTCACTGTTCCACATTGAAAGCAGGGCCAACCCTTCCCTCTGTATCACAAGATCATAACAGCAATTTATTTTAAAAGTCTGTCAAAACCAGACCCTATTACACATATTTCATAAGCTTCTGAGTAATAAATGAAGAAAAAAAACTCACAGATACAGTCACATCAATTATGCTAAGCAAAATAAGACCAGTTACTAAAAATGAAGTGGGGGTAGGGAAATGGTATCCAAGTGTAAACACTACTATCTAGCTGCAAAGGCTTCCACAAGGCTCTGACAGAAAAGAACATTTAAAAACACTCCAGTGCAGCTTAACCAAGGTTTCATTTTACTCAGCTGTTTATCAACTGATAAAACCTCACAGTTTCTACAGAAGAGACTGCTTGCAAGGTGGGGTTAAGACAGACAGGACAGCTCCTCTGCTGTACCTACTTTGCCCATCAGAACTGGGCTGCCTTGCTCATAGACTCAGCTTACCCACTCTGTTAAAGTGCGACTGCAGAGCTTCAAGGTTGATGGGTTAACAGAGAGAAAAAGAAAAGCTTGTCAGCTGCTAACAGTCTCCTACCACAGGAGGATCTCAAATACATTTTTGATGCTACATAACCAGCTTAACCTGGCAAAATCTCAAGCACGTTTACAGGAGAACAAACTATAGAACACAGAACTAGATTCAGGGAGTCAAGTGAGAAGGAAATAACTTTGGGCAGTGCCACTGGCAGGGACCCTCCTCGGCCAGGATGGCTGAGGGCACCTATCACTAGCTCCACCCTTGCTGGAGGACCCTGCTTGGCAAGGGCACTACCTGCCATCACCTTTGGCTTCTGGCTTGTCCCTTCCATGATCCTGCTTTTGGTGAAGATTCTTCCCAATATTTCTTATTTCTTCCCAGCATTTATGATGATTGCCAGTTCATCTGTATTAATGGGTAAGGCTTTAACAGAGGCAAACCGGACTATTTAGCAGATAAACTTGCATAGCAAAGCAATATGGAAGCAAGCCTCCACCCCCAGAATCATCCATCATGTGCATTCAGGACTGCTAAATCCATGCTTTAAAAGACAGTATTTGAAAGCTCTCTCCAACTCAAGAGTAAAGATGAGAAAGACCAGTGTACAAACAGGAAAACAAGGTGCAAAACAAAGAAACAATCTGTGGAGACTTATGAAGCATAAAGGAAAGACAACTTTTCAATTTGTAAGGAGACCACTCTGTGCTAGAGAACACAGATGCAATCGTCTGTATTCCTCCACCTCTAGTCTCTGATAATGCACCTACCACGGTGCAGGCTTGGGGGTTTTGACAATTTGTCTTGTAAACAGCTATAAGAACAGATCACTTAGAGGCACTGATACACACATAAATCTAAAACATAAGCGTGGGTGCCATGCGTAGGCTGCATTATAGATGATTTTTAACTATGTCACTTCCTAAAGGGTGATTAGTTATGGGTGTTAATAACCCCAATTCAAAACTCTATTCAGCAATGTACTATCATTAGCAAGACCATCTGTGTAAAGGGAACAACCTACGCTGTGGCAGCGCACAGAGCCTGGGGCTGACCTTAATATCTTCCCCCACACACCAGCAGAGGACAAGAGGAGAAAGTCTGGCATCAGTTTCTTCCCTTTTTGCTGCGAGAGGAAGACATCTGGGATAAAAAGCAAGTTTTGCACCCCTACAGTCACACTGGCAGCTGTGGAAACAGAGTGGCAAGTTCTCTTCCTCTAAGGTCCCACTGGTGAAGTGGGAAATTTGGCTGTCCTGTTAGTGTTGAGGAGATGTTAGTGCTGATAGTGCCGACACTATTCACAGCCAGCATAAATTACTTGACCAACTAGTAACTGTCCAGTGTGATATGAAATGACATGATGCAATAACCAGTATTTACTGCTTTAGATTTTTTGCTCCTTCTGTGTTACTCAGCTATGTGGTAAGACAAGGTACTGCATGATGGACTTGCCTGCGAGTTCTTCCTCGCAGCAGGTGCACAGGAGTGCGAGTCATGGCAGAGATCCCTCAGCTCAGGGCTACAGAGCAGATCTAGGTAGACTGAGTCTTGAGAGCACAACTCGGTACCAAGTGAAGCCTGCAAACAGAAGGGAGGGCTTGGACTCACCAAAAGACCTCTTGGGATATTTTTCTGCCTTATTTTACTTTTCTGGTCCACAAATATCACCTTCCCTTTGGAGAATTGTCTTAATCTGCTCAAATTCCCCCTTGAATTCATAAAATGTAATTCTTTCACTCTCTAAACAACTCATTCCAATTTCACTTAGTTTCATTTGATTGCCAGAAAGCCAAACTGCAGATAGAGGCAGCAGTTTTGTGCTGCCACAAGCTCTCAGCTTACACCAAAACCCAAGAAAGGCTCCAGTGAGCAAAATACCAACTCAGTGCAGTGCACAAAGCAAGGGAAAAAAAAAGTCACATGGAAAGAGATTTACAGAAAGGTAAGTTGCTTGGATTATGGAAGGCTATATAAGCAGTCATGTTAATAAAAGTGTTTATCTCATCTCTTCACAGATAAAAAAATCTCATATTAGAGCTACTACTTAGAAAGTCATCAAGTGGAAACACTGATTCTCTAGAACCTCCATGTTCACTTTTGCTACAGTGCAAGTCCGCTTATGCCTAAAAGGAGCTCAAACTGAGGCTTCTTATAGAAGCCTGGTTTCACATTGCACAAAGAACTTGAGCACCTTTGAAACTTCCTCCTTCTTGTCCTTCATTCAAGAGTAGCCAGTCAGTTTGGGAACAGTTACATGAGGAAACAATGATTGACAGGCAACCCAGCATGACAGGATAAGAACTTAGAAAATCAGGAACAAAGAAACAAAATCTAAAGACACTGCTACTTAAGTGAGCAGTGATGATAAAATAATAATAAAGGCTGATGGCAAACGACAGCCCTGAAAACAGAAAATGGGTCCCTTGAGTGTCAAACAGCTTGATATGAAAACTTTTACAAGTCAAACTTGGTAATTTCAGATCCAGAAACAGCAATAACCTTCCTGGCAAAGCCACAGGTGCTTAATATAGCCCTCCAGTACAGCTCGATCCGGAGAAACCCATCCCCGTGAGCAACTCTGCCCTGAGCAGCACCGAGGCAAACGTTCTGCAGACAGACAGGAAATTGCAGGCAGCCACCATCGAGCAACCCATGATATCCCTTAACAAGCTGAAGCAGATTAGCTGGGGGTATTATTACTTCTATAAAATAGCACACATGAGGAGGTGAGTAAATCTTCTATAATCTACAGCTAGGCCTACAGCAGAGGGTAGGCCTTAAGATCCTGCAGCTCGTGAAAGAAACCTTGCAGGAAGATGAGGTTTTGTCATCTTGGCAGGCAATTCACACAGGAGATGGGAAAGGTTTCTTTGCCCCAAAGGTACCAGGCCTTCTCTTTTGACCTAGAAAACTCATACAATAAAAGAAAACAAACAAAAAGAACAAAAAAAGAAAAACACATCCTTTCACTAAATGATAAACATTTTTATATACCTCAGAGGATTAGGGGTTCTGCATAAGCAATGAGCAAAAGCTTAGCCAAATGTAGCCTGGCATGGGTTACTGCAGCTAAAGCAAGCAGCAAGATGTCAAGACACATGAACTGGGACGCAGTAACATCAATTAGAAAAAAATGGAATTATGCGGATTTAAGAAAAAGAAAACAAACAAAAAAGAAGGCAGTGGCTATGCTTGTTGGGGAAGTCAGAAAAACAACTATTTATATGCTACCTGTAAGGAAGCATAAGCAGGTAAAAATATTTTTCTTTTAGAGTAAGCAACTGAAAAAGGCCTTTAAAAAAAAGCAGGCAGAGCCTTGAACAGTAACAAGACACAAAGCCTCTTTAGCTATACATTGCATGGCAGTATGGAGGACAACAGTTCAAACAAAGTCAACGGTGTTGGAAATAGTGCATGAAATCCCAGAAGTGACAAACCTACTAGCCAGTGAAGAGCATGAAAGGAACCAAGTGGAAGAAATCAATCAAGAAGAAAAAGTTTTTTTTAAAAAAGAGAGTGAGTGAGCAGGCAAGAGGCCAGATGATATAGATGGACACATATTTAAAAAACAAAAAGAAAAGGTATGAGAATTCTAGATAGAGTATAGCTGACAAGGAGGTATTTACTCCAAACTAAGGAATGACAGTAAGTGGCAAGGACTGTAAACAAGTTTACTTGCATTAGAAGAAAAAAAGAATACAAATAGATGAGCTGATTAAGAAGGCTGCAGAGACCACAGAGAGAGCAGTGAATGGCGAGAACCCGAGGGAGACACTAAGAGCACGCAGACCAAAGTGGGGAGCAGCTGACTGCATTGACAAGAAAGAGGCTGCAGGAGTACTTAAACATATGAAAACAAGAGAAAGTCCTACACTCTATAAAACATCATAAACATGCTGAGGTGGAGGCAAACAGAAGGCATCTATTCAGTATAGTCTTAAATGGGAGATATATCCAAACAGTTCTGCAAGAACTATTTGTTATTACTACTTTTAATAATCAGAAAAGTACAATTATTTTTATTACCAAAAAAACACATGTCTTTTCAGTATCAAAACTAATTGTTGAAAGCAGTAGAGGGAACAAAAACAAAAACACTTCAAATTAACCTGTAAAAACCCCAAATTGTCTCCCATGCACTAACTTGGTATTACTAACGAGCAAAATTCTGCAAATTTCCTCCTTTCTCAGAAAATAAAAGCATGCAAGTTCCTTTAAAAAAGTTTAAGTGAAATTGCAGATGCTTTTGTGCACTTTAGGGACTTCAAACAAAGCATCAATTATCTGAATAAGTAATGATGAAAAGACATTATAAATAAAATGCTTCGCCAAGCCCAGTTCACGAGTCAATTGTTTTTTTGAATCAAACAGCATACTGTGATATTTGACATGTTATTCCTTTTTGCAAGAGGTTAAGAGTTTTCTATGTTTCTGTGCTACACCTGCTACCAACAGCATGGGGAAGAGAAAAAAAAAGCCCTGACAAATATAAAAGGCTACAAGAAATAACAAATGCTTAGATCTTGCACTATAATCCTCTTTCCACATACACACACAGAATGCTGAAGCCCAAACAAAGGGAAATATGAGAATCTCACTAGCAATTCAGGCTAGTTTGAATCTTAAAATTAAATCTTGGAAAAAAAATGTATTAGGTCTTGGTAGAACACGAAATGTCTGTTGGTCGAGCCATCATTTCCAAAGAGCCTCTCTTGCTGGCACCTGGAAACAGAACTAGCATAAGGCTGATTATCATTTCCGTAACCCCCAAGGAAAACCACCGTGCAAGATGTTTGAGTAAGAGCAGTGCTGTTCGAAGGCAGCATTCATAAACAGAACAAAGGCTAAACAAAAGGCTGAACAAGTATATCATAATTAGCAACTACAACCAAACTTTTAATTAAGATATTTAAGAAAAACCAGCAAGAGCTTATTTGAAAATAAATAAATAAAACCACAAGCATATATGCTTTCTTAGAAAAACATGAATTGGTCCTGTGAAATAAACAGCCTAAGTCTAAGTGATCACAATTATTTTGTCACTCTAAGAGCTTTATCATGACTGCTCTGCTTACACTTTAATTCTAGATTCTGTTTGTATTCCTGTTTTATTGCAGAGTATTTCCTCTCCAAGAACTTAGCAAAACTGAAGCCAAATAAATAAAAGTTAGTGAATTAGCCTTACTTTGTCATTAATGTGGATTTCCACCCCCACCCCGCCCTCGTCTAGGACAGAACTATTCTTAAAAGGTTCAGAATTTTAACTTGAACTCATTCCCCTCGCCGCCTGAATAAATCCACAGCTACCACAAATTGATCCTGATATACACTGCTCGGTCAATGATGCTACACTTCATACATTTCTTTTATCCATGCAGCTAGGCCTGTATAAAAATATGATATAATTTCACACAGATTTCACTGTTAGGTATGAAATTCCCTTAGGGCCAAAAATGAGTTAGAGATAATAGAATTCTAACCAGCAATATTAAAATTTTGCATCTTTCTTCTTTGCATAAGGATATATCTACTCTAATCACCTCTCCTATTCTTCACAACTCTTGCCTGGCTGATTTGAACAGGAACAGTTAGTTAACGTTGACAGAAAAGAGCAAAGAAAATTTCTCCTGCTTCTCCTGTTCTTCTCTTGCTAAATAAGAGTTATTTAAGAGGTCATTTGCTACACATATTTCTAGAAAGTTAATAAAAATTGCAAATTCCTAAATTTGATAACTCCAGGTTTACACCCAGGAAAAGTAATAATAAATCAAATACATTTGCAAAAAAAGAGAAAATAAAAAAGGCAAAGAAGCCCGCAGCCCAGAACACAGGCATCAGAGTGATTAGCAGTGAAATTAACAAATTTTCATTCAAATTTCCAATGTTGATATGAAACCCAATGTGCTACTGAGATAAACATCAACTGTTTCTGCGTAGCAAAATAGCATCTATCACTTGGAAAGTTTTTCCTGCAGCTATGTGGATCCAAAACTTCCTCCTCTCCCTACTTCCCAAATATGCTCTAAAATTTAGTAGAAATTGACAGGCTTTTAAGGAAAGCTCTGTTTTGGTATAATCACAACAGGTTAGTCCAGTCAAAGCCTCCTTTGGCTCTCCAGGAAGAGGTAGCAGCCCCAAGCTGCTGCTGTTCTTCCCAGGACTAGTTAGAAAGTTACAGAACTGCAGGGCCTCCCTGGGTTGCTGACCTGCCTAGAGCTTCTCCTGTTACAAATCCAGAATATCCTGGCTCTGCAAAGCAGCCAGTCTTAAAAAAAAAAAACAAAAAACAAAAAACTACATAACACCCATTCCACTTTGCAGTAATCACTCTGTTCTTAACCTCTAAACTTCTCCTCTAGTACTGGGACAGAAATATGCAAGTATTTCTGCATATGACTAAAAAACAAACAATAAAAACTAACAATGTTGCCTTTAAACCTTGGACAAAGATACTTGTCAATGTATCTTTGCTCACTAATGCCAAACTGGAATTGTTTCGGAATCTCCCTCCTTGAAGGTCTTCCTGAGGCTTCTCTATTCCCAGAGGTAGCCAGGCATTTTTTCTTCTATTCTACATTTTTCTGTTCAATAGGTGGAGTAAAGTAAAAGGCTTATTTCTGTGGAAAGGGCTCTTCCTCTGCATAGCAATAAGCCTCACACTATAATTGATTTTTTTCTTAAATGTCATTTAAATTATTTTGGTATGATTTATCTTGCCTTACCTTTCCCTAAAACATCTCAGAATATTAACAATAAAATAAATGTAATAATACTCTAACATCTTCAAACATTACCTAATTTAAAAATCTAATTTACTTTTCATCATTTAGGCTTCCTTACTATTTTGTATGTCACTCAGTGCGGATAGTAAAATTAGACTATCAGTTTCATTTTTGCTCTGAATATGTTGCAGGTTCTGCTTCTCAAACAGTAGAATAGTGTTCGAGTTTAAGGCTTCCAATATTGTTCAAGAGATTTTAAATAAAGGAATCGCTTTAATTTTATTAAAAAATTCTTCAACTGCTCTCCCCGGCCCTTTTTAAAACAAAAGGGCCAAGCATTTGGCACAAAACTAAACCTCCAATGTACCTGTTAAATAGTATTATGTGGCCTTCTACTAATACAAGGAGACAATAGAAACTGTAAACGGTGCTAAGGGTGCAATTCTGTACAATGACCTTCCAATGAAGTCAGTGGGAGACCTGCTTAAGAACCGATAAACAATTTGAACCGGTAATGTAATATGAATTATGCTATTCTGGCTTTGGCGGAATTTAAAACATGATTTATCACCATATGCAGCCCTCGTTTCAAGTCTCCACAGTCAGCAGACAAACAGTACGAGTCTAAACCTCGCATTCAACACATGCTGCTGTGCTTAAAGTGCTCAAAGAACGTATTTATACAAATACATTCTTGCAACATGCATGTTCGTAGGCAACATTTATTTCAGTGGTATCATTTTATATTATAGGGAACAATAAGCTAACAGAAGTTTCACTATACTCAAGTTTTATCTTTTTAATGGTCTGGAATACTTAATATTATCAGGTTACTGCAGGAAAAATAGTTATTGGCACAAAAATCAGTGCTATTAACTTGCATAGTAAGCATTATGCAATTAAAAACATATTGTCATGGGTAACATTTTTAATTAAAAACATACCTTGATTGTGCTAATCACGGTAAACTAGATTGAGAAAGAAGTACTCTTAAAATTGCTTTTTACCATCATTTATATACACAGCGAAATCAAGAGAGGAAAAAAAAGAAACAGAACAATTTGGACAGTGTCATTAAGCTGGTAAATTTAACCTGTTCGTTGTGGTCTTTATGTATTAGATGCAATCAAGCCCCTAAACCTCATTAAAGTTATTAATTCAACACCGCTGAACGCACAGGAGGCCTCACTCCTTCCTGCCACTCTCCCATCGCCTCCCTGCATCCCATCCACGGCTAAAGCGCAAAAACAGGGCAAAAACACTGGAAAACTCTGAAAGCTGAGGAAATCTTTCCAGAAATAGCACAGCAGACACTACTCAGCATGCAGCCAGAGCCGAGAGAAAATGTTAACATTTCTCCTCATCCTATCTTGTCTGTAGGAAGATTTGAGGCAACTCCATACAAAAGTAGTAGGAAAATAGTAGGAAAGGTTTTCTTTTTTTTTTTTTAATTGGTTATTTCACAGCACTGGGAACCCACCTGCCACACTGCAAGGCCCGGGTGCCATCTCCCCGCTCCAGAGCAACCCAAACCCGGGTTCAATTACACAAAACGCTGCTTCAACCCCGCTCGGGTAAGAGAGACCCAAACCACCGCCTCGAGCCTCGCTTAAGGACGGGCTGGACTCGAAGCCCCCTCGGAGCCCCGCGGCTGCGCCCGGCGCAGGGCGGCGCTAACGGCGCCGGGGCAGAGCCGCCCGCGCCG